>JAJHJA010000432.1:0-306385 GCA_021202915.1 Heliconius himera
TCACTTGGGCTGCTAATACGAATCTAACGATACCTCAAATATGTAAATCCATTCAGCGGTTCTGGAGATACGAGGTAATAAAGAATATTACATACATACAAGATACGCGCGAAAAACATAACCCTTCCTTAGCAGTCGGGAAAAAGGAAGGGATGTAGTGTTTGTACTACTAAATAGATATATAGCATTGTCACTGACGCGGTACAGGTCGGATCTGGTGTAGTGGTGAGCCAGTGATAGTGTTCTCAGTATTTTTTGAATGTGCGTAGTGTCTGTGGGTCCATACCCATTTTAGGTCCATGACCTAATCACATTTCTTCTTAATTTTTATCCGTAATCGGTAATAATTCGTAATCTATATTCCGTAATCGGAATATAGATTACGAATTCAAGATTATGTATTATGGTTTACAGATTACGGATTTAAGTTGGAAGTCCAGAACTGTCTAGTAACTACCCACGATTGGTAGACTTATATGAGAAACGTCATATCTTTGTTTAGAAATTCTACGGCTGGTTATGATCAATCGAGAAAAAAGTTGTATGTCTAAAATCAACACTCTGACGCCCATTTTCACCTGGCTACCTAGGGGCCACTGTAAATATGTATTTTTTAGAAGCACTTTTTTCCGCTTAGAAGATACACAGTAGTCGAACTCAAAGCCGTCTACTACAGTGGGGAAATGATAATAATTTAAATACTTATATTAATATTCAAGAATAAGTAAAAAACAAGTTCACGCTGTATCCCGCACACAATAGTATAGGGAGAGGGAACTTAGTATTAAGACACTCCGGTTCAACATTTTCCGCTGTATTCTGGAGGCGAGTTGCGTGTTGAGTGGCGGAACCCTACGCCGATTTATAATATTGTGGAATTAAATAGCAGAAATGGTATCTATACAGAAATAGCGCACGCGGCCTTGTATTGTATTGTCTGTTATATATATAATTAAATAATGTACAAATAAAACAGTTTCTCGTAATTAGAGACTATAGCTTGTTTTGAAGTTAGTCGTTTCATTATGAGGACAAATGGGTTATATATACTTGTATAGGTAATAATTACAGGATTTCTATTTCTTTGGTAGATATTGATTAAAACAATGTTTGAATGATAAATAAATTATATTTTCAGTATAAGTTTTATCGATCCCAAATCAAATAAAAAATCCGTCAAGTGGGAGTTGGACTCGTCCTCCCAGGGGTCGGTAAAATTTGAGGATTATAGATCAACGGGTACAACTTATAAAAGTAGTTGCTCATTTTGTACGAAATGAACTTTTGAAATATACAGGATGGAGTGTGACGTAAAAAAATATCACTATGAAATAAAACAACTTCAAGAAATCTTAGTAGGTAATATTGTAATTGTGAAGATGATTGTGAAATTATTCCACTCTCACGCAAAAGTTACTGAACGGATTTAGGTCAGCTTCACGCTGTATCCCGCACACAGCAGGACACTCCGTGTCCCACTTTTTGCTGAATTCTGGAGACATTGCGTGCTGAGTGGTGGAACTCAACGCTTTGTTTTGACAACAGAGCGAAGAAATGAACATATACATTTAAATAAATATTTCATTTTCACCCACTCGAGAGTGGGGATCGAACTCACTACAACCAGTCGCGTTTACAGTCACTCACACTCTGTGCCCCTGCACCACGACTGGTCTCAAGAACATTTTGTATAATTTGGCTATAATATAACAATATCTTTGATTACGTAAAGCCGCGTTTGGTTCGCTAGTTATCTATACGAACGAAAGAACAGATAAGTTAATTCAACTTACGCCCAATATTAATAATCTATCTCTTACGTCAATCTTCGATTGTTCCATATATCTATCCAATCTCTAGTTTAAAAATACAAATATACTGTAAGAGAGAACTTACCATTACAAGTATTAGGACCATTACAACTATTCCCACACTAATTATATCCAAAAAGTTTTACAAATATTTTATGTATCATTTCAAGGAAATAATGAAGTCGGTTGGAGTCGAACCACTAAATCTCAAAGGTCCCCAATGTCCCATAAAACGCATCTAAATGTAAATATTTATGTTAAAAATTGGAGTAAATTTCCAGTAAAGTGACCGCGCTGTAAGCCTTTTAGTGTGTGGGTTAAGTCAAAAGCTTGTTGTATTCTTTATTTTTGTGCTATGGTTTAATAGAATAGGAGGATAGTCTACTATCAAGACACACTGTTGTCTATATTCTACTGATTTTAAAACCATTGACCGTGTTAGGTACACAGTACGACGAAGTAGGATCAAATTAAATCTTTTTTTTTTCAGTTTTTTCGCTAATGAAGTTAAATAATTTTCATATTTATTTCATAAAACTTAGCAAAATTAAATTATTGCACATTTTTAATTCAAAACTTGCTTTTATTTGCCTTGTGATGTTGAGTTGCGCCACTCAAAATGGAATTTTCCGATAATTGGATGGTATATGGAAATTGGAGTGTCTTAACACTAGGTTCGTTTTGCTTATCCTGCTATATGCAGGATACAGCGTAAAGCTAAAAAATATATATATACGATATAAGCATCACGGTGCATTATTCATTTTCTAAAAGCATATATAATAAAGAAGTATATCTGTTCAAAATATTCATATTATATCTCCTTCATCTTGTCCCATACAACCTAAGATACGTTGAGTGATCGTTTGGTAAAAATATTAAAAAAACTTACCTATCCAATTTCATTACCGAACTATTTTACGTTCAGGGTCCTTTTTGTATACAGGTTGATTGTAAATATGTAAATTAATGTAAAATTAGGTCGCCGTGACGCAGCGGCACAGCGCGGTGGTTATGGGTTGGATTCCAAATCGAGGAAATGAATTATTTACATTTCCTTACTCAAGTAACAAGACAATGTATGAAAAAAATAAAGTGCGGTATTGATTTAAAAACGTCTTTGAAACTAATAGGCGGAGAAGAAGACCGGACGGAATGTTTAACTCAAGGTTCCCTCTGCGTACACTGCTTTGTGGAAAAAGCGTGAAGCTGTATATACTTCAGTGTAACATTTATGTTTCCAATTTAAACAATATCCATATATTTTCTCAATAATCGCCAAGAATTTGCTGCCAATTTCTGAAACTTCACAAGTAAATACTTGGATAGTTCACGAAACGTCGATAAAAGCTTTCAAGGGTCCCTCAAGTAGAAAATAAACAATGTCAATCACATTGATAAATCGTAGTTAGAGGTGATTTCTCGGTACTCCCGAATAAATTCAGTCAAAACAAAACTCTAGGGCATCTCGAGTTGGACCTAATTTTTAAGAACACAATTCCTATAATAACCTTTAGTAATAGACTTTTGTAAATCGGCTTTAAATAGTCAATTTAAGTGTTACTTTTTTCATTAATCTTCGTCTGTTTTTGGGTACAACTCTCCTAAGACACTTTTTATTTTATATCTTTTGTGACGAAGATTTAAAGGGGATTTAGTGTTAAGACACTACGTTCCCCACTCTCCGATTTTTGAGACCTTGTGTGTGAGTGACGGAGCGAAACACTGCGCTTTGTCTACTAGAGGAGAGTAATGGAAATAATTTAAAGATAATCATTACCCTGAATGGGATTCGAACCCAAAACCATCGCGCTTACAGTCAGACGCTGTCCATGTCCTCATCCTTAGTAGAAAATATATATGATATATAAAAAGAACCACCTCTATAATTTCACTATAGAAAATTTTATAGCATCTCTATAGTCGCATCGTATCTTCCTTGCATGAAGACATTCAATGCACTTACTAAGAAAGTGGGTATTGTAACTGAGTTCAATAAAAAACATTTTAGAATAAATTTTGTATCTATTTAATATTGTATACGTATGTGGTTGTTGTTATGCGCGTGCGCATTATTATACACTCATAATATTTTATAGAATGTAATAAAATATATTAATTAATTTATTAATATAAATTATATTCGTATTTAAAATTTGGCGTTGAGTTCCACCACTCAACACGCAATGCCTAGAGAATTTGGCCTCCAACGCCACGTTTTGTCTGGTTACTAGAACAATTATATGAAAATATTAAAATATACTTATTCATTACCCCGAGAGGAAATTGAATCTATAACCGTTGCTTTTACAGTCACGTAAACGTAACAATATAATATTTTTCACAAATCGTTGGAATTACAAACCTTGAAAAATATAAATTTAATACAAATTTTCACTGTAATAGCAAATATAGAGTACCTAATAGTGTGTAGTGCCAAAATATTTTATAATTTAACACATTCTTGGCTTCTATATCCTCATCAGAAACCGCAATTGCTTCATGGCCATCTAATATATGACTTGAATATTATATTATGATGCAGTAGAAATGGTTTAGTTAAAATCAAAAATAAAATTAAAACAGCTTCACGCAGGGTAGGCATTATTCGAGGCATTGCGTGTTGAGTGGCGGAGCTCAACGCCGGGCTTTGTCTTGATACCCGAGCGAAGAAGAAAATTTTAAATATTTCATTTTCTCGAGTGTGAATCGAACCCACAATCTGTCGCATTTATTCACACGCTTGTATTCCTGCGCCACGACTGGCCTCTGGACTGTAGCCAATAGTAGTAAAGCAATTTTATTTTTCATACTATAAATTATTAAGTGGACCATTTGATTTTTTTTTCTATTAATAAATAAATAACATTGTTTGTTACATATAATCGTGTGGCAGTAAACGTGACGGTTGTGGGTTCAATTACCACTAGGGGAAATGAAAAAATATTATTTATTAATATTTTTATTTCTTTTCTCTGGTACCATTAAAATTTGGCGGAAAGTGGGAAAAGGAGTGTTTTAATATTAGGCCCTTCTGCCTATGCCTATGATTTATTCGGGATGCTATTTTCTTAGCTTCACATATAGGAGTGTAATATTAAAGGACACTACCTTACCCACTTTACCTACTATTTATGTAACATGTTGAAAAGCAGAACTCAACGCCGCGCTTTATAACATAATAAAAAAACAATAATATAACATATAGCTACTATATTATATCAGCAGTGAGCACGCAGGTTGTACGCAATGCTGAATACCGACCGCAACTAGTCCAATCGACAAACCGAGTTGAAATTTGTGTAATTGTTTTCATATTTCACTTGATTGTGATTAAATATTACCTACTATTGAAGTCATGTTCAATTTTAACATGGTATCTCACGATGGTTACGGATTCGATATAGATTAGTAAATAAGCACTAACTGAACTATTTTACTTTCTATCGTTTCATTTAGATTATGATTTTAAATGAATAGTAAGTAAAGAACGTGTTCAATTATAATTGTAGGTTTTTAGTGCTGTACCTAGGTTATTATATTTTTTAATTATAAGTTTATAGCACAGGGTTGAGCTATCACACAATGTCTCGAAAACTGGACGAAAGGAACGGAACTGAGTGTCTTATTTGTACCCCTCGCGGATTGTATATAGGGATACTTTTTTATAATAGAAGAATAATATAGACTAATGGGGTAAGAAGCCGATATCCTATCCTTAGCTTATATTTTTATTAAGTGTTAGCTTGCCGAATAAATGCCAAAGAACAATTTGCTGAACACTGGTACTTTACTGGTGCAATGTGATTTAAATAGTTTTGAAGTGAAATAATAGTCACAAATTATTTAACACGTAATACTTTATTAATGTTGACTGTTCGACGCTCGATACAAAAGTGAGCTTATATTCATACCGGCGGCAACGTCACTTATCATGCCAATCATACTTTTATGTAGGTAGTTGGGAAATAATATATAATAAAGTACCCTAATGAACATATAATAAACAAATAAGTAATAAATAGCTATCATAAGAAAGCTCTTTTCTTCAATTTTTTTTCAAATTAAGTGCAAAGTAATGTGTCTTTAGATTTTCGACACAAGGTGACAAAAACTCTTGCAATGATTTAGTAGACAAAAGATAATTATAGACAAACGTTACAACTATTTTGATTTTCTTTTCTTCCTCCGTAACGTCGTAGCTCGGCAAGTGCTAAAAAGAATTTGGCTATCGTACACTATTCGCCTTCCGTTATCAAAAACATTATTAGTCTTGCACTGCGGCTCTAAATTCCTAGCATATTTTATCTTATAACATAAAAATAAATAAGAAGCACTGCTCATAAATGTTTGACTGTCAACGTAGTTGTGGGTTCGATTCACTCGGGGAATTAATTATTTTTATTTCATCCCTCTAGAAAGAAGACAAAGCGCGGTGCTGAGTTCCGCAACACGATACTAAAATTATTGCATAAACGGAAATCTGCGGAACTGCCATAAAAAATAAGCTACAAGTACGTAATTAATGCTCATATCACATTAAGTTCCTCTCTGCATAGCTTCCCATCCGTCTATAGCGAGGCTTTGTAACAAACCCTTAGTCGTGTTAGCTTTGGCTTTGGAGCGAGTTAGCTCTCAAATCAAATAGGGGAAATTAATTCTATTCGGCTTATGTCGGTTAAATATTCGGTCAACTGGGAATGTTCTGAATTAACAATATATGTATAATTTTGGCAAAAAATAACATTATTTAAATAGAGACTCGTGTAAAAATTTCCGCTCTGGTGTCGAGGCAGAGCATGGCGTTGAGTTCCGCCACTCAACACTTAGTCTCCCGGAAAATGAGGAACAGAGTGTTTTGATACTACATTCCCTGTGGCTACCCTGCCGTGTGCAATACAGCGTGATCCTAAAAAGTAAATTAAACAGAAGTGATGACATTGTTTCATTTTTTATGTTTATTTGTCAAAAGATGCAATGATGATGATGATGATGAGTGTTAAGACACTCCATTAACCATGCACCGGCTAATTTTTGGCAGATTGTAATGACGTTTGAGCGTGAAAATAATTTTAAAACAAACGCCCGGTCAATGTTATATCGTATACTTCAAAAAACCTCGATTATTTATTATGTAATAGAAAGCTCTAGTATACAACTAGCAATTTAAAAATAAAATATATTTTATAACTAACGATTTTAGTGGAACAAAATCTTTAGTCTTTAGTATTGTTGGAACAATAACGACAATAACAAAAAAAACCTCATTTGAATACGGACCGCGGCGTAGTGGCGTATAATTTGAAATTTTATTAAAAACAAATTAACTTCCTCGCAACGCGATTGTTTTAACGGACCCTGATTGTAATTGCTTTCTAGGTTTTATAAGCACAGGGTAGCTAACGATTTTGTATATATATACTGGTTATTTTCTTTTTTGATTTCCTTTAGTTAACTTAGATAATTATTAGAATTGAACGAACGAGGTGATTTTTTCATTTTAGCATAGAAAAACTAGTTGTAAAACACTCTGTTCTGTTTTTTTTGCTCATTTTAGACATGTGGCCGGATGAGTAGCGTAACTTAACATCGCGCTTTGTTTAATACTTAGTAGTTGTATTTTTTCTTTTCACCCGAAGGCTCCTCATACTTTTTACGTGACCTTCATACAGTATTATGAATACTGTAAGAAGTGTGTTTTGGAAGGTCAACAGAGGTCTCTGCCATTCTTTCGTTACTTATTCTCTTGACGTGCCCAAACCAGCTTAGCATACACTTTTTCATTTATTTACTATTAGATCCTCGCTAGTATGTAACATTTTGTATATTTCTATATAACATTATTTAAATGCAGGAAAACTATGGTGATATAAAAATATACATCCTATGCGTGGTAGAACCAGCAACGCTTTACGCTGTATCTCACACATAGCAAAGTATGCAGAAGGAATCTGAGAACCTTGTGTTAAACACTCCGTTCCATTAAGACACTGTTGTTCTACATGTTACGCAGTGGCGGAACTCAACGTTACCAGAGCGAGGAAATGAAAATCATAAATATTTCATATGTCCGAGTAGGAAAAGAACCCACAACAGTCGTGGTTACATTTGCAAGCTTCTGCCCTCGCGCCACTACTGCCTCAACCATACTGACGACAAACTGTCTCTCAATGAGCGGAAAGTGAAGAACGGTGAACTTGCCTTCTAGAATCTCTCTTACACATAACAGAGAAAAAACAAAAGTCATATGCACATAGGTATATGTCTATAGTTTTATCGATTTAGGAATAGTTTTAGCGGTAGATAGTTAAAGTTTATATAGATAAATATGTAACACATACTAATATATATTTAAGTATATACGTACATACAATAATATAAACCGCGTGCTGTGTGTGCTTAAAATGAGTTTTGCATCAAAAAAATATTTTTTTATGCCGGACTATCCTTGTAATTTTTACTCTCGTCTGATGACTCAGTGGAGTTGGAATCTTTTTGTTATACTATCAAGAACTGGCATCGTTTCCAGGATTTGTCTCTTGTTTCACTGTTCCGTCACCTACATTTTTATTCTTATTCAGTATGCTTATATTACTTCAATCTTTCACTTTAAATAAATCGAACACCAAAATAAAATGTAAAAATTTAAAAATATGAATTTTTAGTACGAGAGATGTCGGCCGATTTTCAGAAAGCCGGTTTACGCCAAGACTTTACACCTTTATATATTAATACTCACACAAAAATCAATTCAGACCTCGCGGTAATACATTACATTATTTTAATAAACCCTTATTATTTTTTGTCAGGTCTATAGAACAATGCAAAATTTTAAATAGTCAAAAATTTCCAATAAAGTAAAATGTTAATTGAATACTGAACAATAAGACGGGCTTATAGCATGAAATTAAATTTGTATTGAATTTTTCATTGTATACGAATAATAGTGTTCTCTATTTTCTCTATTAAATAAAATCATCAAAAAATATTTCAATTGGATAAATCTATATAAATTGCACACTTCCGTACTCCACTTTCTGCCGAATTCTGATGGCATTGCCTGTTGAGTGGCAGAATTCAACATCGCCTCGTCACCAGAACGACGAAATGAAAATATTTAATATTTAATTTCCTCGAGTGAGTATCGAACCCATAGCCTGTTAAGTTCACAGTCGCACGTTTGTGGCACTACTGGCCCCATATTTAAAATTATATCCATTATATATTTCTTAGTTTCATTTGCTTCTTCACGCAGTATCCCGAATATAGCAGAAATAACTTAGTGTTAAGACACTCCGTTCCGCACATACCGTCCAATTTTCGTGATTGCGACAAAAATAAAATTTCCCTAATAGCTCAACTAAATAAAATATATGGAATTTGTGAAATTTTACAAATCAATATACCTACCCCATACTATTTCAATATAGCTTAATTACCAAACAACATTCTTACTTTTTCACCTATCTTTTTTTTTGTATTTCTAAAATAGAAAATCGAACTATCCTATTAACCTTTGACCTACTAACTAGAGCAACGCGTCCGTCTGTCAGTCTGTCAAGACTTCAGTTACCAAGTAATGGTGCTTCAAAGTGTAGAATACTTTTTTATTATTATAATAGTTTCGTAAAAACCATAGTGGTGCAGTGGAATAATATCTGACTGTATATACGACAGATGTGGGCTCGATTTCCAGTGGAGGAAAGAATTATTTTCATTTCTTCGATAGACTGAGAATCAGTTACTCAAAACGCAATGTCTCGATAATTGTGCGGTGGGTAAGACATTATGTTGTTCCAGTGTCCAATGTCTTCACACTAGGTTCCCTTTGACTACCCTGCTATGAAGGGCATACAGCGTGAACCTAATCTATTATGTTTCAAAATATAATAGAAAAGTAAAGCGAATATTTTGTTAAGTTAAACTTAAGTAAATAATTATTAACGTGGTCGAAATGAGCTTTTAAATGTAAGGTAAAATTACTCATTTTAGCTCCAGTCCGTTTTTGTTTCTACAAAAACTAGTCACGTTGTCAGGTACAATGGATAAAGTAATTTGTAATTAGGTCGCTCTGAACAAGTAAAACTGTTAATTTGCTACTCTTAGTATAGTCTTTTAAAAGTTTTTTTGTTGTATTTTTATTTTTTTTATAGTTTTGCGCTTTATAAGCTATATGTAGGCAGAGGTAACATAGGAATCTAGTGTTTATACACTCCTTTCCCATTAAGACACTTCCGTTCTCCAATATTTACCTAATTCTGGAGGCAAATGTATGTTGATTGGCGGAATTCAACGCTGCACTTTACCTCGTTATCAGAGAGAGGAAATGAAAATATTAAATATTTTTTTTCCTCAAATGGGAATGGAACCCACAACCTGTCGCGTTTATAGACGCACGTACACGCTTGGACCACGGCTGGCCTCGTTATTATGTTTAATATTTTTTTTAATATTTTAATTATACTTAATTGTGATACGTTTTGTAAAAAAATCGGTTAAGCGAGTTTTTTAGTTGTGCTTTAAGGGACTATAGATTTGAATATTTGATATTAATATCAGCTTGATACCTCTATGCAATCTCGAGAAAAATGCTTTTGACAGACGGACAGACAGACAAACAAAAAAATGATCACAGAAGCTTTTACTTTTTGAGCGGAACCCTAAAAAAGTATTGATATAGTCTCTAGTTTTTTTCTGTTTAAATATTTTTCTCTCATGTTTCGCACTATGGCTACATATAGAAGAGGCAAAGCGCGACGTTGATTGAGCTCCAGAATTTGGCGGAAAGTGTAACGAAAATCTTGGACGGAGTGTCTTAACCTAACGTTCCCAGGTTCCTTTTGTTTACCCTACTATGTGCGGCATACAGAAAAAATGTTGGCGCTATAGGCAAAATACGACAGTACATTTTTATAATTCCCAAGTATACTCAAAACTATCGTCATACAAGTGACCATGCACTTTGCATCTGCGATACAGCGGCGGTAAAAATGAATACGGCAGCGAATAAAGAAACAACAGTATATGATTTTTAGCTTTGCATACTATATTATTCTAACTGCCGTCTGCCATCTTTCCGGTTTACGGAACGAAATTTTAAAATTATGAAAATGAAAAATGTTTTCCATGGAACTGTTTTTCAACTTTTTTCCAAATAAATTGTGAACTAAAGCTGGATTTTTCGATGTTATGAGTAAATACTGAATTTATGTTTGAGTTTAGAGAATATTTTTTCAGGACAGAAAATATTAAATTTTACATATTAAATGTCATATATATTGCTCGTGTTGATTACGGAATTAAAAATTTTACTTTTTGTTTCTTTGTTCTTTTTACTTCTTATATTTGTATATTCCCTCGCTTGGTTTATATATCTATTATATAAAAGTGCGGCGTTCAGTTTCGCTGCTCAATACGCAATGCCTTAAAAAAATCAGCGGATAGTAAAAGAATAGTAGAATAACGAACGGAAGTGCCTTTACACTAGGTTCCCTACCCTGCCATGTGTGGAATACAGCGTAAAGTAAAAAAAAACATTATACCTATACTAGAAGTATACCTATGCAGTGGGTGAGGTAAAACCATAGCGTTTACCTTTAAAAATTATAATAATATACTTAAAGTAAACATCCAAAAGTCAACCAATTGTAGTTCTAACAAAAAAAATCTCTGTCCCCATAACCGTAACGCCTGAACAGGGCGACCCTGTATAAATAAACAGGACCAAATCACCGAAAGCTACAGCGCCACTGGGAAATATTCACGGCGTGGCAATAAGGGAGAAATTAGTAAGAGAATATAAAAAGGAGGAATGTAGTGAATTGACGAATGTAATTTGTATGTAAAAATTATTGTGTAATCTTCTTTTTTTGTAAGTTGTACAGGCTTTTGTTGGACTTGATTAGGTTGGACCAGTGTTTTGGCGTGGTTTTGGCCGTGTTTTACTTTATTAAAACATTTTATTATAAATATATGTATGTTTTTTATCTAAAATTAAATTAAATAACTTCACGCTGTTTCCCGTATATAGCAGGGAAGACAAATGTTATCTAATATTAAGACATTCCGTTCGTCACTTTAGACCAAATATTCGAAACATTGCGTGTTGACTGTCGGATGTCGCAACGTCACGTTGGATCTTGTTACCAGAGCACGAGTAGGAATTGAACCCACAACTGTCACGTTTACAATATAACTTCTCTGCCTCTAGCCTTATAATTTTTATAGAAAAGCATAATATTGTAGCATCTACATACGAATAACACGAATGAATATAAACAGTCAATATTTACATATACAGGATGGTTATATTAATTGCAAATCCCTATTACTTGTGAACAACACGATTCAAACAAATTGAAGAGATAAAAATTTCAATTTATATTCTTAACTTGTCCTGTATAAAACTGGATAGGCTTAATATCGTCTTCATTTCAATATTGCATTTATTTACTTAGTAGGTATATACTTAAGTGAGACCGTCGTAGTGCAGTGGCACCGCGTATTACTGTATTTGCTTTTCGTTGTTGTGGGTTCGTTAAAGTACCTCGCTCAGATAAAAAGATAAACTGCGTCGTTGAGTTCCGTCCCTCAACATCAAATGTCTCGAAAATTAGGTGTAATGTAGGGAACAGAGTGCTTTAACATTAGATATCTGCCTACCGTGCTACGTTCGGGATTCAGTTTGAGGTTAAAAAAACTGAGTGACTCAAAGATACTGTACAGTATTTTTATAAGATTATCTAGAAAGTACCTGTGAAAAAATATTGAAAATGATTACTTTTTAAACTTTTGTGTACTATTTTTATACCCGCACATATAATAGAGCAAGGAGAGGGAACCTGGGTACTTAGTGTTAACAATCCATTCTCCATTAGGACAGTTTGCGGGTCTCACTTTGTGCCGTTACCAGAGCGATTAAATGAAAATATTAAGTATTTCATTTCGCCGCGTCGCGTAGAAATCGAACCCTCAACCGTCTGCGTGGATTTTAAGACGGAACAAATGGAATCTTCTATTTCTTCTCTTTCCCATAGAAATTTCGAGAAATTCTCTCTTACTAATACTTATTTAGAAAACGTATAAGAATTTCAACGTAGCGAGACTCGAACCCGCGCCTCCTGGAAACCGACCAGGCGCTCACTTCTCTCTTCCAATCTCCACTTTTTTGCGTTCAATTTTCAAAACATTATGTTTTGAGTGGCGGAACTCTATTTCGCTTTATCGCAAAGTAAAGTTGGAAATGAACCCATGACCATCGCTTTTACAGTAAGTTCATTACCATTAAAGTTACAAGAATTTTTTCACAATAAATGTTATATTTTAATACCCAGTGGGTTTACGAGTTAGAAACATAATGCCTGAAAAGTTTGTTATAACAGGATTTTTATGCTTCACGGGGGAAGGCGGAATTTCATCAAATATGTTGATATTAATCTCACTTTAGCTAAACGTGAGCGAAGGGTGCCGCCTACGTCGTTTAGGTTTAGTTTATTTTTAAACGTATTAACAGTAGAATCGATTATGTGATAGGTAACAATGGATGTGAGACTTTTTTGTGTAATCTTCGATGTTTTATTTATTTTTTTGAGTGTTGAGTGGCGGAGAGGGACGAAATGATTAAAAAGTTCGTTCTGTCGAGTAGAAATCGAACCCACAACCGTCGCGTATATAGTCAAACACAGTGTTTCCGCGCCAGGATGACGGCCTCAGACAGTTTATATTTAGTTTATTTATAAGCGTGTTAACAGTACAATCGCTTGTTTGATAGATTAATGAACAATGGGTGTGAGATTTTTTAAAAATCGATTTTTTTTACGCCATAAGTGACGGAGCTCAACACCGAACTTCTAAGTCTTGTTATCAGAGCGAGGAATTGAAAATAATTAATTTTAACGGATAACAACCGAATCCAAACAGGTAGCCTTTATCGTTAGACTTTCTGCCACTGAACTAAGAGGATCTTTACTATTTAGGTTTATTTTGATTTCACAGCTCACGCTGTATCCCGCACATAGCATAGTTGGCAGAGGGCACCCGAGAAACTTATGTTAAAACACTCCGACCCCATTAAGATATTTCCGTTCTCCACTTTTCGCTGAATTCTGGAGGCATTGCGTATTGAGTGACGGATTTCATCGCCGCGCTTTACCTCGTTGTCATAGCCAGGAAATGAAAGTGTTAAATATTTCATATCCTAGAGTGGAAATCGAACCCACAATCTGTCGCGTTTATAGTCAGGTTTCAGACGTTTACAATAATGCTAATAATAAAAATAAACTATTAATCTAATTTTCTTACTCTATGATTGTAAACCTCTTTAAATTATTCTTAAGCTATCTTTAAATTATTTCCAAAAAAGAAAAATATATTAAAAGAAAGCTTCAAAATAAAATTCAATCATACAACTTTAATGCCTGAACAAAATTTTTGAATTTTATATAAGTAGAGATAACGCATTGCGACGTATGTCATTTCTATAGTAAGTACCATGCGCAAAGCAATCGGCCGTTAGACGTCGTCGGGAGCGGACGCGGTCCTACCGCCTCCAATATTCACGTTTTACGTACGTTCACTTACGTTTAACTAAAATTAATAATTGAGAAAATTATATTTTATCAAAAAAAATTAAAAGCGACACTTAAAAGATTTTTTTGATATCTCTTACTCTACATTTTAGTTGTGAAGTGTTTGTGTTAGTGATTTGGATGAATTTGTGTTTTTGTGGTTTTAATAGGATTTTGTTTTCGGATTCGAAAGGTGGGTGATTATTATTTTATTATGTTTATTTATAATGGTTTCTGTATTTAAAAAAAATATTATATACAGGCAAAATATAAAATTTTGCAACACTTCTTATTTTAATTTTTAGCATTATGATTATAATTACTTTTAATATTATTCTAGTATCATATATTTTTTTAGGCTTAGAATATATAAAATATGGTTACATATTTTATGTTTTCTAAAGCTAAAAACTTTAACTTCTATGTTTATTATTAATAATATAAGATTAATATTAAGAATATAGCTTTAGCCTTATTTATTACAAAAGAAGAAAACGTAATATACTATAAGAATTACTTATGAAAATTTATAAATTATAAATTCGTACATCGTTATATTAATAAATGTGAAACATCGCACTTTATTAAATTTATAATAGACTCAGAGGTTGATTGAAAAAATTTGCGTAAAAAATGAGAGCAAAATACAAAACCTTGTTAAATATTTTCTCAGGTTTGCGGCATTTTCCTTTCCAAATATTTCGTGGTAGAGTCTTAACGAGAAACATTTTAATTATATTCTTTACTAGTCGTGGCTCGCAATTTTGTTTAAGATGTAAAATGGAAAATGTAATTTTTTTCGTTCCCTAAAAATTCTACCCTGACCGTACTACCTGCCATATTTTTAAATTTACACTAAAATAAGTAATAAAATAAAGATTATAATCTAAGATTGAACATTAATTAATTTCTAACATAATATTTATCAAGCTATAGAGACTTTTATGAATTAAAAATGGTTGCTTTCAAAATTGGAATGAATAAAAATTCATAAGAAAAGTATATGTTATTTTAATATTATAGATGATAATAATAAAGTTCTTATAGAAACTTTTAATGAAAATGAACTTGATAAGAATATAAGAATGAGTTAAAAATTTTTTACTATCGCATTTTATAAGATATCTTAAAAGAATAAATTTTATATTACAAAGTAAAATATTTATTAAATTTAGCAATTGAGCTTAATTTATGATATAAGATGAAAGCTTTAGTCATTGTTTTAGTTTCACGCTGTTTCATGCTCTTTTTAGGATAAGTAAAGGGACATTAAGACATTTCCGTTCCACACCTTTCGCGGAATTCTCGTGTTAAGTGGCGGAATTAAAGCCGCGCTTTGGCTACCAGAGCGAGGCAATGAAAATATTAAATATTGCATTCCCCTGAGTGGGAATCGAACCCACAATTGTGCTCCTGCACCACGCCTGGTCATATCTACCTAATATAAACTAAAAAACTATATTTTTAGGTACGGTTGTAAAAACATAGATATATATTATTACATGTAAATCTATTAACTAAAATATAAATTTAGTCTAGCCAAATATAGCCAAAACTGAGCTTTTACGATAGACATATTTTTCCAACACTCTGTATTGGATGGACTGGTAGCTAAATAATAAGCGCTTTACTAAAATATATTTTTAAATAGTAATCATAATTATAGAAACCAATTCTATGAATTAAAAAAATATTAATTAAAATTAAAATTTTCAGTAAATACACAATTTAAGAAACGACACTATGATGGTCGTGGTTTAATCCGTCTTAAATTTTTAATTATTTTTATTTTCCTTGTGGTGGTGTCAAATTTCACCATTCAACACGCCATGTTTCGGACGTGAACGTTGAACGGAGTGTCTTAACAGTAGTGTTTGTCCGCCTAGCCTGTTATATAAAGGTAAAAAAAAAATTGAAACAAATTAATGAAAATCTTAACATAGCATTAATATAGTCAGTAATATAATTAATATTAAAAATCGAGTGCTATTAGATTATAATTATAAAACACTCTAATAGTTATTACTACATTAAACAAGTACTGGAGACTGTACTTAAGATCGTTCTAAATAAAAATATGTTTATTTAAAAATTGAAATGTTTCTTAAGATTTTTATATAAATAGTAGGTCGTTGTAGCGGCAATCGTAAATCGCAACGGCTGAGTGTAAACACAACGGTTGTGGGTTCGATTACCACATGGGGAAATTTGTTATTTTACGATTCTTCGATCGTTGGAATTCGCCATTCATCACGGTAATGTCTCGAAAAGTGGGCGAAAATTTATTAACGAATTTATGACTAACCTAGTCTGCTGAATGCGCCTTAATAGTTAATACCTTTATAAAACCGGTTAAGTTCGAGTCGAAAACACCCTCCGAGGCTCCCGTACCAACTTATAAAACTTGACAAACTTAAGTTTGCGGGCATATGCACTCATTTTGTATGAAATGGACTACAAATATAAGTTAGTATTTTTTTTCCTAATATATGTTTCTATAAAATTTTGGCTTTATTTCTATTGCTATTGTCCACGGAAAGTACCCTAGATAGATTTTGATTACGCGGCGATTTTCATACAAAATGCAGCAAATTCGATGCACAAATACTCGCATCTTATGATTGCGTTGCGTTGCGACTTTGTTTTATTTTTTTCTGTGCCATCAAAGGACCATAGATTTGAATATTTCAACTCCACACAATCTTGAGATAAATCGTTTTGACAGACGAATAGAGTGGTAACAAAGTGATCTTATAAGGGTTTCATTTTTATCTTTTGAGAGACGGAACGGAATCCGAAAAAGTGCTAAAAACTCTAAATTCAAATTCAAATTCAAATTTGCATATCATAATAAAAATATAGAAAGACCAATAGCAACTTAAACTAATGAAACATTTAATGGCCTTACACTCAGTCCATATTGATTTCCATTTAAATGTAACGATACGTACATTAACGTCCGGTCGAATGTCATTCACGAATATAAGTGCCACAGTATTTATATAACAAATTTGTATAATTGTGACTTTTTTGTATATTTAACTTGCTTTTACTATAAATGCAACGGTTGGGTATTCGATTCCTATTCGGGAATGTAATATTGAATATTTTCATTTCTTTGCGTTTGAAGCGGGGCGTTTGAGTATCGACGCTCAACTCGCAATGTATCAAGAATTTGTCGGAAAGTGCGGCACGGAAGTTTCTTAATAGGAACGGGGTGACTTAACACTAGGTTTCTAGGTTCTGGGGGTCTGCTTTTCTTTCCCTCTACACACAGGGCACAGTGTAAAGCTATAAAAAATAAAGAGAATTTAATAGAATTTAAAGATATTTTTTTCTTTATATTCAACAGGACCGTAACCCAACGCTGCTCATTTTTTTATTAGACTAGGAAATTAAAATATTATTTAATAACAGTCATTCCCCCGAGAAAGATCGAATCTACAGACTACCTACATTTACATTTTAACTCATTACACTACGAACATGTCACTCACATTTAGATACATACATATATCTGTCCTATATCAGAAATATGCTCTAAACAAAAAGTTAATCTTGTCTTTGCAAGAAGAAAATACATATTCAGTAAGAAAAGGCCTCCGCCGATAAGATGGCCGCTTATGATAAATTTGCTCGCTTAATTAAATATTAGTCTATGGTCGTGTTACCAAACTATCGAACATTGTGGGATAGAAAAAAATCATTTTTATATATCCAAAGTAACTAAACGATATATTATACAAATATTTTTTTGGAAACCCACCGTTACAAATGTAATAATCTTTTATCGACACTAAATTAGTGAATACAATTAAATAAAACGACAACAAAATACAATTAAGATAACATTTATTTTTGTAATGTTGTTAATCCACGCAAGGAGCCGTTACAAAAGTAAGTAGGAATAAATAAGAAAATCCGAAAAATGGACATTTATTTATTATTTATATTACTAATTTATTCGAGGAAAACTATTACTAATTTATAATTGTAGTTCAATTCGTGCAAAATAAGTACATACGCGCGCAAAATATAATAATGTTAAGTAAAAAAAAGCATAAAAATGTCCTAAACATTCGTAAAATCATATCACCTCTAATACAACGTATTCTCTAGTTATCGTAAGTGCTCCTATTTTGGGGTAAATTATTATATTTTTCTTATTAACGACGCTATTTCTGATTTGCTATTGTTAATAAGGCGGTCGTGGTGCAGCAGCAATATGTTTGTACGAGACAGTAGAGGGTTCAATTTCTACACTTTTGACTCTGGTAATAAATGAAAGCGCTACTGTCAATACACGCTGCCTCGAAACGTTGAGCGGAAAACGGGCAAGACAGTGTCGTAGCATTAGTGTTGTGTACCTGTGAAAGGCTTGATACTTTGGCTTTGCGTAGAGACGTTTCCTCGCTGTGCGTTCGCATTTATCATGGGGAGTGTTCTGAAGAACTGTTTGACCTGTTACCTGCCGCCGAATTTTCTAACCGCACAGTACGACATAAGCTGAAATATCATCCACACCACCTGGATACGTGGCAATCCACTACTGTGCGGTTTCGTAGGAACTTCCTTCCACACACCACGGAACTGTGGAATGGCCTACCCGCGGCAGTGTTTCCAGGTCGATATGACATGGGTACCTTCAAAAAGCGCGTCTATCTCCACCTTAAAGGCCGGCAACGCACCTGTAGCTCCTCTGGTGTTGCACGGGGCCGTGGGCGGCGGTAATCACTTACCATCAGGTGACCCGAACGCTCTACTAACTACTAATATTTAATTAAGCGAGCAAATTTATCATAAGCTGGTTTGCCTTGTCCTTTTCCATAAAAAAAAAAAACTTTCTACCTACCACATCATCTTATTTCTTTTAATTTTATATACTCTACTTTATTTATATATATAGACTTTTTTATTTTCTTGCATCCCCCATTAAATGTTGTATATTAGAGATTACCCTATGATACACTTCTACGCCTAAAAGGGGCTATTTAACACAAAAATATTTGAAAGAATACTTCCTGAGATTAGCACGCTCAAACAAATAAACGCTTCAGCTAAATAATATTTTTATAGAAGTATAGATATAAAGCTACTTTGACATAATAAACTTTTCATATACTACCAAAATTTCATAGCTAACCGTGGTAAATGACATATGTCGTGTATTTAATAAGGTTATATTGTCAAACTTGAATTCAGACTGTAATTAAGAAATCGTTATAAATTTGTAGTTAGCTAGCTTTTACTTTACAACAACTAAGTATAATATATCTTTAATTATACGATTTGTTTTCTTTAATTAAAAATACTTTTATGTATAATTTTGAAGTGGAAAGCTATATATAGGGTGGGGGAAGCTATTATAAGTAAGTAATAGTGTGTTATATTAAATGGTGGAACTCAACGCCGCACTTTGTCTCGATACCCGAGTGGATATATGAAAATATAAAATATTTTATTTCCTCGAGTGGGAATTGAACCTATTACCTGTCACGTTTACAGTCACATGAACATTTAGAACTTAATCACTAGGGAGGACACCCGAAACAAATCGTTTGTCTGTAAACTCCGAGGCGGTAGCCCCGCCAGTAGGCTACGACACGGTGAGCTAATCACCTACTTGTATAAATCAAATGTTTCAAGAAACTAAAACCGATAAAAACGGGACCGATCGTTCAATGAAATTACGGACGCGATTGATCTTTTCGTTGTAAAGTCACACAAGATAAGGCGATGTTAAAGATTTTAATAGTTATTATTTTAAAATTTAGCAAAAGCTACACACACGCCACATTCCTTCGTATCTTGCGCAAAAGGTAATGTCACGACTTAAAAAAACTATTAAAGCTGCATGCTTTATATTGAATATAGCAGGGTGAGAGGGAAGAATTTCAAGTCACGACACATCATTCTCTACTTTCCGCCCGCCAAAAATAGCGTGTGCAATAGCACACTAGAATCTACACTTTGTCTTAGCAGGAAGGCTTGGACTCAAACCCACAACTAACGAGCTTAAAATTAGGTACTCTATCAGTGCGCCACGATGATCTCTATGAAATTGGCTATTATTTTTTTGCTTCACACTGCATCCCGCACATAGCATTGTAGGTAGAGGATACCTGGGTGCTAAGACACTTCATTCCCATTAAGACATATTTCGAAATGAAAATATTAAATATTTCACTCAGTCTCAGTTTTTATACAGTATTTTTTTTAGATTTAGATTAATATAAAATTTGCATTCAGTCTCACCTACCCAATGCATATATCTATAAATATAACATACATATAATAGCTGGAGGTATTTAATCGATGCTCTCAAAATAACATAGCGCTAAACAATTCATTCGGCTAAGCCGTGGCAGTTGGCCAGAGGTTAATTGAACATATGAAAATAATCACACGATATTTACTAGTTAGTATTTGTAATGTAATAATTATATTATATTATAGTTTTATGAAATATAGCTGGATGTATTTGATGGATGAGGTGGTTGTTTTTAATATTATTTGTGGGAGTCCCTACTCTACATTAATATTATTAAGAGTTGAAGACGCTGAAGAGTTAGAAGCCAGTCATCGTGTAGGGACCAAAGCGTGCTTCTGTAAACGCTACCGATCGTGGGTTCTATTCCCACTCGACGAAATGATTTTTTTCATTTCCTTGTTTTGGTAAAGATGTAAAGCGCGATGGTGATTTCTGCTACCTCGAGATTTTGGCGGAACGATAAAGTATGAATGATAAAGGACTGTCTTAACAGTAGGTTCCCAGGTTTCCTCTGCTCAATACAACGTGAAGCTAAAAAAAGAGTTCGTTTCGTTGAACGCTCTAATATCAGGAACCACTGGTTCGTATAGAAAAAAAATGTTGTGTTGGATAGTACATTAATGGAGAACAGCTATAGGCTATATTATATCATGTTTAAGATCTTAGTGATATTCGAAGAAAAGAAAAAAACTTTTTTTGCTGCTTTGTTAAAATTTTAGTATGTATTCTAAAAAATATTATATTATATCAAGTTAAAATTAAACAAACCTTTAAATTATAAATATAAATTCAATTATAACCTTGGTTTTAACATTCTATATAAATAGGTATACAAACTAAATAAAATAATTATTCAAAATTCAATATGCTAACGACAGTTAGTTACAGCTATTTGAAATTTTATATGCAAATAACTTTCGTGGCAAATTAGTACTGAGTAATATGAAAAGTTACTTTGTGTGTAATTAAAAGTATCTAATATGAAGTAAGGGTATACTTTTTGTATTTCAATGTCATAGGTTCAAAGGGTTCACGTGGTCACATTTTATAATAAGAAGGTTTTGGCCTTGGTGGAACTCAACACCACGATTTGTTTTACAAAATGGAGAAATTTGGAGAAATTATATATTTGGAGAAATTTTGGAGAAATTATATATAAATGGATTGGAGAAATTATAATATTTTTTAAGCTTCACGCAGTATCCCGCAATACTGCGTGAATCTTGGTAGAAGGGAACCCGGGAACATAGTGCTCAGACACTCCGTTGTTCTTTATTCTATATTATTCTTGAGGCGTGTAAAGTGGCGAAACTCAAAATTAGAAAAAAAAAAAAAATAATTAAATTAATGAAATCAAAATAATTGTTTCGACCAATAGAAATCTATTTTAAAACCAATTGCACTTAAGTATATTAGTTGTAATGGACTCAAATTTATATTTTAAAGTTCACTGTCTGTTTTTCGTAAATTGAAAAAGAAAATGTTTTATTTTAATCATATGTATTAGTAATGGGCGGTAAGCACCACGCAATGTCTTGAAATATTAGGCCGAAAGTAAGGAACAGATTGTTTTAACAATAGATTATATGGAGTAGGCAGCCCATTATGCAAGATAAAGTATGAAATTTAATAAAAAACTTAGCTAAGAGACTTAGAAGAATTTTAAAATAATATTTTCTTTCTAAAAGAATCTTTTCGAGATAAAAACATAAGAAAATTACAGTTAATTTCAAATGAGGTACAAAGACAACATTAACTACGAAAGAAGGAGGTTTTATTTATAAATACATAATTAGATTTCTGTAGTTGTTTAGAATACCTAACTTCAGAATAAGTTAAAACTGAGGTTTTAAATTTCCATTTAACTTAATTATCAATTTAAATGTAAGGCTAAGACAAGCTTTGTGTATATAAAAGCTTTATTTATTTAGTGAGGCTGACTGTAAATGCGAAGGTTGTGGGTTCGATTCCCTCTCGGTGGAATGAGTTATTTTCATTTATTCGATCTTAATAAGATATATTGTGGCGAATTCTATTACTTAACACGCAATGTATGTATACAATAGTTTGGCGGGTCATGGGGAACACAGTCTGTTAATATTAGGATTGCTCTACCTATCCGATGTATGACGGATACAGCGTGAAGATAAAAAATGTCATTTTGTGTAAGGTAATTTAAGATATGAGGTGACAGAGATACACTGGGACTTCGCCTAACTGTAAACACGATGGTTGCGTCCGATCCCCACTGGTTGGAATATAGTAGAGAAAACAGAGGGAACCTGGCAACCTAGTGTTAAGACACTCTGTTCCCATTAAGACTCTTTTGTTTCCCACTTTCTGCTGAATTCTTAAGGTATTAAGTGTTGCGTGGCGGAACTCAATGTCATGCTTTGTGTTGTTCACCAGAGTGAGGAAATAAAAATATTAAATATTTTATTCTCTCGAGTGGGAATCGAATTCACGACCGTCGCGTTTACAATCGAACACTTATGATCGTGTGCCGCGACGACCTCACTAATCCTCAATTATTTTAATGTCCTCACTTTAGTTAGAGAGCTGATATACTCGTACAAGAGCCTGATTCGATCGGTTTTTTGCTAACAGCGAATGCTAGCCAGCACTATGTCGGCACATTCAGGATCTTCATGAAAATGATATGGATTGACTGCAATCCGCAGGACCAATCGCCGTGGAGGCTCTGGGGGGAGATCTATGACCAGCGGTGGGCATAAAAATGGCTGTGTCGATGATGAATTAAAAAAATATGCACTCTATAGAAAAAAAGACAAAAAAGCTTTTCATAAAAAAAAAACTTTTGCATAATAACATTCAATACATTGTTACGGCTTGACTTACTCATACTTTATCTCAGGAAACGCTATTCTTCTTATACGTGACAACTTCATTCACTCCTATCTACATATGTACGTGTGTATATCAATCGCTACAATAGGTTAGAATATGGACATCAGTTTGAATGCCTTTTGTGAGATACAATTAAGTTTTAACCTTTGTTTAGATTTGTTACACCTGTTTTGACATATTCTAGGCTGTTTATGTGAAATGATGAATTATAAAAACCATAATTGAAGCTCCTCCTAGAAAGCATTGGGTTCCGCATCCAGAATTCGGAGAAAAGTGGAGAACGAAAGTGGCTTAATAGGAACGGAGTGTTTAAATATTATTTTCCCCGAATCCCTCTGCCTACCCTGGCATGAGTGGGATACAGCGTGAACCAAAACAAATTAAGAACAGTCTTAACTCTTGGTTCTCCTTTTCCGCGCGTGAAAAAACAATAAATCCTTATCTTGTTTTAACATCACTAGACTATTTAAGTGAAATGATGAATAAAAACCATAAATGAGTGCATATTATATGCGAATCGTAGCGCAATGGGGGAGCATCTGACTACAAACGTGATGATTATGGGTTTGATTTTTACTAGGAAGAATAATTTATTTACATTTCCACACTCTGACAGACAAAGTGGGGCCTAGAGTTTCACGATTCAAAACAGATAATTGAGTGTCTTAATGGTATTCTCTTAACTTATCCTGGCACAAATATATCTCTATATTTTACAAAGGTACTTTACATACGGCATATAAAATAAAACTGGTGAAAATAAATTAAATATACCATTTATTTCAACGCCATTCATTTTTATTATATCAACGCAATCCCAATATATGCTAAAGACTAAATCCTAATATATATTAGTAGGTATGTGTGTTTGTAATTTGCCTATTTGCCCCATCATCACATCTAAAGGCCTCGGGATATCGAATCAAATACCGTAAATCAAAGCTTACCGTGATTATCTCGCACATGTGCGGTGCGTACTTTGTGTGTGTACTGTGCGTGTCTACGGGTACAAATTTAATATTGAACTTTGTTGGTTTTAGAGTTTTTTTTTGTGTTTCGGTACTCTGGGACAGGGTTTTATTGTACCTATATATTATGGTGTAAAGTTTGATATTCATTTAATGTATTTTTTTAGGGTTCTGTACCTTAAAAAGTAGAACCCTTATAGGATGACTTTGTTGCCCGTCTGTCCGACTGTCAAGACCAATTGATTTATCTCAAGCAAAGGTATCAAGCTGAAATTAATACGAAATATTTGGGTGTTCTGTGGTCCCTTAAAGCACAGAAAAAAAGTCAACGCAAACAAAAGTTACGAGTATTTATTATATATCGATCGATGTTGCTGCATTTTATATTAAATTCGCCACGTAATGAAAACCTATTGGGCATAAATAAAATTTGGCGCGAAGTGAGAATTTATAATATAGGTAAAGGAAAAAATTCGAAATTTAATACAGAATGAATGCGTATCCGCAAACTTACGTTTGTAAATAAGTTGTAGTTGACCTACAAGCCTGAATATAGTACGGAGGTCTCGGTGGGCGAGTCCGACTCGCATTTAACTGGTTTTTTTTTATAGCTTCATGCTGTATCCCGCACATGGTGGTGTAGGTAGAGGGAACCTGAGAGTCTTCATCACTTCATTCCTCGAGTGGGAATCGAACTCATTTCCGTCTCGTTTACAGTCGCACGCTTGTGCTGTTGCGTCACGACGATCTCAAACGCTTTTTTCAATTTCTTTTTTCTTTTAAAATCTGTGGGTAAGTATATTAATTATTTTTACCATTTTTAAAATGTTATTTCACACTTCGGAATTAAAAATTCTTATTTAGAAAATGTATAAAAAATTTAACGTAGCGGGACTTGAACCCGCGCCTCTTGGAAACCGACCTGGTCGGTTTCCAAATGCTACGCTACGTTAAAATTTTTTTACGTATTCTAAATAAGTAAGTATATTATATTATAAAGATCAAGAGTAAAAAGTTAAATGTACTAATAATCTCAGAAACTACTGTTTCGAGGAAAGGTTAAAGGCTGTTGTTACATCGCCTCAATTGTTTCGATGCAACCCAATGAACCTGCGATACCAAACTGCATTTATTTTTTATTTAACCTTGGAAGCGAAGCCACAGTTAAAAGCTACTCCTAAATATTTTATTTAACGACGTTAAGTTAGCAATATATTTTCGTGGTTAAATGAATGGTACACGATATTACATATCACTGGTTTAGGTTCTTATGATAGAGTTTACAATTTTCATTTCTGTGGAATGGAACATATGTATTTCAATGTTTCCGTAGCCTAATATTTACAACCGTATAGTAAGTATTCCACATATAGCAGGATAGGCAAAGGGAACCTAGTATTACGACGCTCCGTTCCCCACATTCCAACGAATTTTCAAGGCATTGCGTGATGAGTAGCGGTGGCTGTCGTTTACTACACGCTTGTGCTCCTGCGCCACGATTGGCCTCAAACTAACTAACTGAGTTCCACGACGGCCTTATATATTTTTTCCTAAATAAGAAAGATATATCATTAAACAAAAAAAAATATTATGTTCATATGAAAGGTTATAATAATATTGTTATTATATTATAGGCAGTGAATCAATATGCAAGAGAGATTATCTCGACGCCGCTAGTACACGATGGCTACACGTGATTAAAATAATTCAATTAACAATTAATATCTATTTGATTTTCTCGCATTATTTAAATAGAATTGTACTAATATTATAAATGTGAATTTTGTGAGTATGGATGTTTGTTCCACTTTCACCTAATAACTACTAAACCGTTTTTCATGAAACTTTCTAGTAATATAGCTTATACGTCAAAATAACACATAGGTTACAATTTATGTACTTAATGTTTTTGCATGATTTGGTTATAATATAGTAAAAAGTTTAAGCAAGCGAATCCGTGTTTGGGCCGATAGTAATTAGTATATGGATCAATAATTTATAGTTAATTGTGGCGCAGGGGCATAAAGTGTGACTGTAAAATTGACTGGTTGTGGGTTCGATCCCCAATCGAGGAAAAATAAATATTTATTTACATTTATATTTTCATTTGTTCACTCTGGTGTCTGGGCAAAGCACAGCGTTTAGTTCCGCCACAACACGCAATGCCTCCACAACTCGGCGGAAAGTGGGGACGGAGGACTCGACGGAGTGTCTTAACACTAGGTTCCCTCTGCCTACCCTGCTGTGTGCGGAATACAGCGTGAAACTAAAATAATTTATAGACTAGATTTGAATCTACTACCATTGCGTTCTCTTAGGTACATCCCGACATATATCCAAACAAACTACGACACGCAAGATTCTACAAACATTTATATATTAAAATATTAAAGAGCGTTGTTTGTTTTTGCATAAATCGAAGTCTGTGCGTGAGATAGTCTAAGCGCCGGCCGATTATTTTATCGTACTTAATATAATATACATGACATATTTATGTCTGTGGATTTGCGTTCTGAATACATAAAATATTATTATTTAAAATTCATCGTGGTCAAATGGATATCGTCTGACTGTAAACACGATATGGATATCGTCTGACTGTAAACACGATAGTTGTGGGTTCTATATCTACTTGGGGAAATGAATTGTAATTATTTGAAGAAATAAGCTCTGGCTCAAGAAAAACGTGGCGTTGAGTTCCGCCACCTAGCACACAATGTCTCGAAAATTGGGCGGAAATTACGGAAACCAGAGAGCAGAGAGCACTCTATATTCTCCACATTCTAATATTTTAAATTGTAGTATAAACTCAGTAAAAATGGAATAGATTATTTAAGCCTAATATCTAATAGCTTTCATCTTCTTGATGAGATAGAGTTTTGTATCGAACAAAACACGGCGTTAAGCTCCGTCACAAAAGCTTTAAAATAATCAGTAAGTCACAATTACTAAAAATCTTCGTTAATTGTATCGTGCGGTCACACATTCCCACAAATTATATAGTTGCGGAACTCAACGCCGCACTTCGTCTTCTCGAGCGTCAAAATAAAAATAAATTGAATATAACCATCATAGCCATGAACATACTAATACTAGTATTACATAGAGATGTAACAAGAGGCGTAGTAATTATGATATGTCATTACCGTCGCTCCGAGCTGAACAGCTTTATAAAGCGCGCTATGTTTGTTGGGCTTTCGACATATTTTGATTTATTAAAGACTGCAGTGTTTTTATTTATTTTTATGTATCTTTGATTATTCAATTTTAGTATTTTAAATTGATTGTAGAGTTCTTTTGTTGAAAACGGGAAATATCTTAAAACGTTTATATAATTTTTTAAAGATTTTTTCTTAATTTTGGAGTTTTTGGATTTTAAGTTAGGTTTGTATGTGACATTTTAAAATAGTATAAGATACTTGTGTAAAATTCTTGCCTGTACTCTAAATAAAGAAAGTGCAGTGTTAAGTTCAGCCACTTAATACTAATTGTTCTATAAAAACTCAGCGCATAATAAAAAATAGGTTAATTACTTAAAGTGTATGTCATTACCGTTGTTCGGGACTTGATAGTGACATCATTACCTGTATTTTGATAGACCTTGAATTTCTCTTTGTGAGAATAAAGTCAAATTAATTGCTTACTTTTTTTATATATAAAATATTGTCTAAAATTATATTTTGTACATACATTTTACTTTTACTTTACTAATTAAACAATATGGTTTAATTAGTAAAAACTACTACTACGACTAGAAAATAATTTTGTTTTTTCCATCACTAGTATATATTTTTTTTTCAGCTTCACGCTGTATCCCCCTATAGCAGGGTAGAGGGAACCAGACACTCGGTTCCCCAATTTTCGGCAAATTATCGAGGCATTGCGTGTTGACTGACAGAACTCAATGTCGCGCTTTGATTTGTTACAAGAGTCTGTACAATAAATAATTCGTACACCAGAGTGAGAATCGAACCCAAAACCCTCACGTTTACAATTACACGCTTTCCGCACTGTGCTACCACAACTCTAAGAGAAAAAAAGAAAAAAAAATAAGTTGAAACAAAGCTAATAATAATAGAATTTATTCTCAGCCTTACATAACTTCCTAGTTAACACCATAATAAATATCAAAAACATTTTGTATCTAATATTATGACGTAATATATGGATTTATTACTTGCCTTATCTAGACCTAGACGGTAGACAGAAGTAGTGGCATCGGCCGGAATGTGTCATTATATATGTGAGTGGCGTCCTCGCGCTGGCTGGGTGCAGGTTGCGGTGCGCCATTTAGACGCGGAAAGTGGGAAAATGTACTGGAATTTTGTATTTGACTAGGTGTGAAAGTAGAAGTGCGTTGGTTTTTAGCTTTGTGTATTTAGCGTAGGAGGAAGGGGGAATGTAGTGTTAAGAAACTCTTTTGTATAGCTTCTCCCTCTTCTCTTTTGTATTGCTTCATCCCGCACATAACAGAGTAGGCTAGAAACCTAGCGATTATATTCCACATTAGGGCACTTCCGTTCTCCTCTTTCAGCCAAATTCTTAAGGTGTCGTGTATTACGACTCTAAGTGGTGGAATTCAACGCAGCGATTTTTATTTAAATAACATTATTTCTTACACTACCGACTCATGATACGCAACTTTTGTTATCGTATACATTTCTTTTCCTTATTTATATTTCTTAAAATATAATATCCTTAAAAGAGTCCAGTTCCTTGAATCTAGGCATTGCGTGTTGAGTTGGAAAAATTCAACGTGGCGCTTTGGTTACCAAAACAGGGAAATCGAAATATTTTAGAAGAAATAATTCCGAGTGGGAATCGAACCCACAACTCTGTTCAACTACGCAACGTTCCTGATTTAGTTCAGGCAAATTTGCTTTTACTATATAGACTAAATGGTCATTTTTATTTCTCTCTTCGACCTCATGCGTGAGGTCGGTGAAAATTGAAAGACCACACATGCAACATAAAATTTATTACCCAAAATAAAAAGAAAAATATTTAAAATGTTTTCATAATATAAAACATTATTAAAATCGACCCACAAAGAGATGATGAGAACTGAGATAATAATCACAATCCTAAATTACAAGGTGTTGAGCATTCAACTTAATTTATTATGGACTTGTTTTTTTTTTATTTTTTAAGCTTTTTATAGTTTTGTAGTTCGTCGTAAATTTTAAAGTCCGACATTTTACGGTTAATGGAAAAAAATTTTACGATATTTTTTGACGTTATCGTCGCGTAGTTAGGACATACCTGAACGAGTGCAATGGTTGTGAGTTCAAAGTCCGTTATGATTTGAAATGTGTATAGTTAAATCTCTCTGTCAGTATATGGAAGCATTAAGAGAAGATCTGAAAATTCTAATGGGGGGAAAGAAATTGATTTTAGGTTTACACGCTGCACGCGGCTGCAAGTATCAAGGGAAAAGAGAGAATCTAGCGTTAAGTCACTCCGTTTCCGTCCACTAAGGCCTTCCACACTTTCCGTCGAATTCATGAGGCGTGTTGAGTGGCGGAATCCAACGCTGCTGCTTTGCCTCGTTACCATTGAGCGAGGAAATGAAAATATTCATATAGTATTTCCTCGAGTACAAGAGGTACAACATACATACATTGATTATGTTCATGTCTTATTTATTTTTAAGTCACGCTATGGTACATACAGCTCCGCTACTTTACACTCGATATCTTGAAAATTTAACAAAAACAAGAAATAATTGTGTAAACTAAATAATATATGTAAATACATTTTTTAGTAATATTTATTTAACTAAATAAAATAGCAATACCAGAGACACGTCCTACACAGGCGCGGTGGTACCGCTTTGTAAAGTGATCACGTACATTGAAACTTCTCGTGGAAATCTCAGACAACTTTTTCTGACAAATATTTTTCATGTTTATTTATAATATAAATATAATTGTAATTTAAGAAGAGAATATGATATGTAAGTATTTACGTACTTCATATTTTATATTTATATGTAGGTATTGCATACAAAAATTCATCATTGAAGCGTTGAGTTGTACCAGCAAGCAGTATCTTTAAATTTATACCCAATGACGAAGGGGGAAAGTCAATGTTATAGTTTTATTTAAGTTTCACGCTGTATCCCGCACTTAGCAGGGTAGGCAGAGGGAAACGGTGAGCCTTGTGTTAAGACACGCCGTTCCCCATAAAGACGTTTCTGTTTCCCGCTGTCTAGTATTTTTTTGAGGCATTGATTTTTACTTAAAATTTTAACATTAATTTACTTTTTTTATTTTATTATTAATCCAATTCTAAATAAATTTTGAATCCCACGAGTGGCCATTAACCCTCTGCCGCCGATTATAGTCACGTGCTTGTCCCCTGCGTCACAATGGCCTCATATCCTCATATATGGACAGCAAGTTTTAGGAATTGTAACGTATGTTTATAATTATAAATTATTATTTCCTCGTTCTGGTAAAACAAACTGCGGTGTTCAGTTCCACTCAAAACGTAATGTCTCGAAAAATTGTCTAACGATGTGTCCTAACACTTGGTTTAGGTTAATCTTTCATTTATTTTAAAAACATCGAGAGAGCAGAAAGAAAAACACAAATTAATTTTATTTATTTTATAAAGACAAAACAGTGAAACGCCAACTTAGTGAGTTGGCGTTCTTTTGTAGTTAGTAACACTGCCACGTTCGATGACCGAAACTTCCAAATAGCGGAGATTTTCTGGAGTATACACGCACATACATACATACATTAATGTATACCTTATATTCTTTTAGCTTAAGCCCCCTTCTTGTAATATTATATATTATTTTCAAAATTTATTATCACAATAAAAATGTTTATATTTATAAAATACTATCAGCTCGCACACGTCTTCGCTTGGTTAAGCTTATTGTTATATTATACTATTTTTTTCGTATAAATTGTAGCCTATGTGTTATTCTGATGTAAATACATATTAGTGTATAGTTTTACCTAAATCCGTTAAGTAGTTATTGCGTGAAAGTGGAACAAACATCCATCCTCACAAACTTTCATATTTATAATATTAAATAAAATTTGTATATATTTATACGCATATGTCAGCAGCCCAGGTGAAAATCTTGTTGTATATGACACAACATTGTAAGAGCGGGAGGAGATGGAGGTAGCTCTGACCGCAGGAACTGGGGGTTACATCGAAACAATTAAAATGATGTAGCCTTAGTCAAAGTGCCAAGTCTTGTAGAGCCTGCTTCGGTAGGTGGACTATCCAACAACAAAATATTTTTTAAATTGGACTAAGAAGTAGTTTTAGTTGAGGAGATGAAATGTAATTTATTAAGGAGATGAAATATTTATAAATTACACTAAATGAGTGTAATTTACTTATTATTTCGTTTTTATAGTACGATTTGGATGGATTTGTTTGAAAGAACAGTATTATAGATTTGGATTTTTTCCTTTACTTGTACTGTAAGTTCTGACTTCGTGCGAAATTTTATAACTGTAGGTTCACGAGAAGCACCTATTCCATAGGTGTTGAATATTAATTCGTAAATGTATTAAGCAAACAAAAAGAAATTTGTATGCATTTTCTTTTACGTTTACGCAATTAACAATTTAAAAAAATGATCCCATAAGGGTTTGGTTTTTGTCTTTTTAGGTAGCGAACCTTAAAAAACGAAAAATGGGACTTTTCTTTCTACCTACACTTCACGACGCCCAATAAACTTATAGAATTACAACATCTAAGCCAAATACATATATTCATACAATCCCTAAGATTAGAATAACTTTTGTTATCGCTCAACTAAATGAATTTGTTGAAATGAAATTTGGTAAGCTTGCCATAATTAAATTGTGTTCAGCATATTTAAAACAATTAATAGAAACTTCAGATGAATCTGTAACGATATCAAATTACTTTGTTCTCGTTTGGGAGCGTTTCCATTGTATTGGAAATTACGATGTATCGTTCTTTCTTAAGATATTATAAAAATGTATGTTTGACAAAACTCGAAGAGTGTGTCGTATCACTGGGCTCTCTCTGCCACTTTTTTACCCACACAGTAAAAACGTGAAGCTGATTTACCTATTTATATGTGCAACGAAGTGATTTATCACTAAGTAGTGATAATTTAATTCATAGCTTTTTTAATTATCAATGTAATGATTATTTAACAAGTGAAAAAGTTTCATTAATAAAGAAATAAATAATTTAAAGAATAAAGTTAATTTAAATATATAGCATTAAGAAAAAAATCATCATGACCTAAAAATGATGTTGATTATGTTCTCTATGCTTTCTAAAAGGTGAAAAAGTAGTATAAAAAGAACGAAACAAGATTATTTTGAGAGAAGCTGAAAAAAAAAATTATAATAAAGGGTTATGGAAACAATCGTTTATTGTCCCCATATCCAAATTTCGACGGCTTCCGCGATTGGTACGAACACAAACGTGGAACTTGGCGTGTTACTTATACAACTTTGATGGGATCTCTGGTTTTGACTTACAATTGAAGATTATATTATAAGGTAAGTTTTTATATTACTCGCAAAAGGTGTATTCATATGTATTTTTTGTAGGTACATTTTTTCCCACGTAATTCTCGATCCTGCGGTAAAAAAGCGTGAAATATTGTTCGACAACCCTCTCTATATTTCAGTGGAAATCCCATCAAAATCGGTTTATCTGCTCCGGAGACAAACAGAAAGACAGACAGATAGACAAACACATATTTTAAAATTATTTGTTTATGTTTTAGTGTAGTACTAATAATCTGAAAGAATAATTAATATTTTTTTTTTATTTATTTTAGCTTCACGCGTGTCTCATGTTATATTATAGGAGGAGGAAACTTAGACTCTCTGTTTTCTACCTTCCGCATAATTTTCTAGACTTTGATTGGTGGACACATTGTTTACATAATTTTTTACCCACAACCTGTGTTGTTAACTTTTTACTAGTCTTTAGTCGTTATGAGGGCGATCTCACCTTCAAATGGAAGTCAAAAGTAAAATTTTATACAGTAACTGTCATTTCATTAGGCATTTGATTATTTTGTCAAAACATAGTAAGCAGTTGCATCTATTATTTAAATATATGCGTTCTCTTAACATTCCAGTCCAACACTTCATATATTTACTTAAGATTAGAACTTTTTAATATAGTTATTGTAAAATTGAGTTTATTGCAATAGAAATAAAATTTTAAGTAGCTTAGCTATGTTGAGTTAATTTAAAAATTAAGAGGTTCTGTTATGGACAAATCGTAATAAAAGCGAAACTTTCGGTCTTTATTCAAAGTTAATAAAGAGCTGTATTTAATAATATTTTTTGTACTAATATATTTAAAGTCTAAGTTTGTAGTATTATATAATTATAAAAGTCCAAGTTTGTAGTAAATCTATATGTAGAAACATGTTTGTCTATATGTTTAGAGGTACAAGTAAAATGCCTAATAAATATTAAATTGGGGCCATTGTGGCTTCGACCTCTATTAAGATAAAGTGCAGCAAGTTAGTTTCGCCACCCAATCGGCAATGCTGCCAAAATTTAACGGAAATGAGAATCGGAGTGTTTTAGCACTAGGTGCCCTCTGCCTATCCCGTTATATTAGTGAGAATTAGAGTGAAATAAAAAAATATCAATAAATACCTACTTCGTAAATACGTAAAGTAAGAACCTAGGTATAAATCACTCTGTCATCACATTATACTAGCTAAGCATATCTGACAGGCTATAAATTTAAGTAAACCAAAGGCACACTACTAGTATTATTATATAAATAACTCAATACAAACTTAAAATCCACGTTTACGTCACCGTTTTGACATAAAATAATGGCGACCGATTAAAATAACTGCCATTCTATTATTGCTTTATGGGGCCTTATCTATCTTAAGCTTTTATTTCGTATTTAAAATATATGCAAATATAGTGGAATGTGAATGCTTTTTATGTATCAGTTTACATAGAACAAGACATAGGCTTAATATTATGGTAGTGGCTCGCAACTTAGTTTGTGTGGACTTTAAGATTGTTTGCAGCTTCATGCTGAATCCTATATAGCAGGGTAGGCAGAGGAAAACTAGTGTTAAGGCACTCCATTTCCCACATTCCGCCAAATTTTTGATATTCATGTTTTTGTACTAATTCCAAAAAATCCTCTTAGTATACTCTCTAACCTACCTACATGCCAAATTTCAACTTTCTTATTCCAGTAGTTTCATCTGTGCATTGACTGTTATGTAGTCAATAACGGAAAAAAATAAATAAGAACTAGAAAAAACCTGTTAAAAATGAATACCAAAAGTATCTTTAGATTTTTTAAGCCGCTCAAAGGTCAACTCAATCAAATTGATTTGAGCAAGAATCGAACCTGTAACCTTTTCTACTATACTATTCCGTACACATCTACACTTTCAAGGGACCCCGGGAGTTCTATTATGAATAGGCCCACTCATGGCCGTGTTATATAATATTCATAAATTCGTCTCTTCGCTTTAGAGGCGTATTATGTATCATGAGTTTTTTGAGTGCATATTTCTAAGAAACTTTTTTTAGCCTCACGCTGTATCCCGCATATAGCTGGGTAGAAGGAACCTGGGAAAGTGGGAAACAGAAATGTTTTAAGGGAACGAAATATCTTAACACTAGGTTGCCAGGTTACCTCTACCCGCTGCTTACCTTGCTATGAAGCTAAAAAAAAATGAAATTACGCTTTCCGACACCCAGCGGTGCAAGAACGTACTCGGAGCTAAAAATTCACTTAAATAAAGTATAAATGCAAAATTTTGTCATAATGCAATGATTAGTGTTATAAGTATATCAAATTCTGTTTTTTTTAAAGCAAGCCCAACTGCTTTCTACACGACTTAATTCCTTACAAGAAATCTTTAAAATAACTTTTAATCTTACGTTTAATTACTTAACATAGTAATTTAGTCATATTTTATTTTGTAATTACAATTAAGTTACCAGAGATGGCAAAAAATAACATTTTCATACTGCCCCATGAAATATACACGAATGCCATCTCCTAGTTAATAAATAAATAAAATATACAGGCGTTATAATCTCGCGATCCTTCCTGGCTGCCGTTTCGCTAAGATACCCCACGCCGTTTATATTTTATATTCGCTCAAAATTCATACTACGGGCCGTGTTGACTTCACTTTGCTACCCTTTTGGAGGTTACTGTAAAGGCTAGTGTACGTTGAATGTTAATCTATATTTTGCAATACTATAAAGCTGAAGAGTTTGTTTGGTTAAGCATGCTAATCTCAGGAACTGCTGGTTGCAAATGAAAAAAATATTAGGTACTTACATTTCGATAGTCACAGTTATGTTATGCACAAAAGCTAGCTAGCAAAAAGCTACATTATTTAAGGTTTTACATGGAATGCTTACGTGGGTTCGATGTTTACGTTCTATATATTTTAATTTCGTCGAACTGTCAATCTTCGTCTATTTAGATGTTTTGGACATTTTTTCAATTACGCACAATGGGCAGAAAGCGGACAACACAATGTCTTAACATTCTAATCTCTCGGCTAGCCAGGATACGCAATTCTCTACCGCATACAGCAGTGTAGGCAAAGGGGACCTAGTGGTAAAACACTGCGTTCCCCACCGCCAAATTTTCGAGGCATTGAGTCTAGAGTGGCGGAAATCAACACCGCTAAAAATCTTTAATATAGACTATGAAAGGATATTAGATACGTTAGGCACAGTAATGTTAAAGGATAGATTGCTCCAGGCTCAGATTAATTTAACCACTCTCCTCGACGTTTGATTGCTCGAGCACGGTGCATGCTAATAGGATTATGCTTTCATTTACAATTTCCCTCGCCTTGTGTGATCTTAGTATATTAGGTATAAGCTTAATTGTGCTATTAGTGGGGTTATAATTATATGTATAGGGAGTTCAATTTACTTTAATTCATTATTATTCAGTATTAGGTAAACTAAAATAGGTTAATTTAGGAGTTAAGATTTTTATGTTTTTCAATTATATGCTGAATTTCTGTTCTATTATAAAAAAAATAATGTTATAAGATAAATTAGAATAAGACAGTTTATTACATCGGGCAAATAGTACTTTTTTAAATTTATAACAACTTAAAAAAGTAGACAGACGGAACCTAGTGTTAAGATACTCCTTACTCTACGCATCGTCCAATTAAAACAAAATAAAAAGATTTCCTTTTTTTATAATTCGTTAAAAACATATCTACTTGCTAGTGACATGTGGACACATCCCAATAAGCCCTTCCAGCTTAATGAATTTATGAAATGATCCCAGATTCTTTCCCGCTTTCCGGGACGTTGCAATTAAAGCACGGCTACACTTTTGTTATTTTTGTGTTTGACTTTGTGAATTTTCAGCTCTTTTTAATGAATGAACAAGTGTTTCAGTTTGAGTTTTTCTTGAATTTGAATTAAAATTAAGGTAATATTGAATAAGATTTGACATTTAATGTCGGGGATTTTTTTCTTAAATCGATATTCGTTTTAAAGTATAACATTAATATTTAAATGAAAAAAATAATTGTACGCTTGAAACGCCACAAGTGAAGAATTAAACTGAATATTATTATTTGAAAGAAATATGTGTTGTATGATTTTTTTTATTGATTACTCTGTCATTCATTACAAATATGAAAGTATCTTTTTATTAGTCTTATCTTAGTATTAAATTTGTTATATACCTTTTTCTTGTAAAATGACCTACGATGAAGACACCCAACTATACATAAATATTGTGTAAAACGAATATATACTTGAGAACAGGTAAATGTTAATTTCCGGTAAATGTCACGAATTTCCGCTATACGTAAGCTTATTATACGCTTTTTGTATGTTTCATCTAAATTTACTGGATCAGTAATATAATTTGGATTTTACCGTTTATATCTATATGTTTTAAATCACATGTATACTAATAAAATATATATATTTTTTTGTATTGGATAGTCCATTTTTCGAGGAAGGAAATATAAAAGGTATATATACATAAAACTATAAAAGGCATGTCTCGTTATCAGTTTCATTGTAACTTATTTTACCTACAGTGAGAGCTACCTGCCATACTTAGAATGTGCCATGTCATACACATTTTTTACACTACACTATTCATACAAACACTATTGATATAGTAAAAGTTGTAAGTTTTGTACGTCTATATACATATAGTTTCATATCTCTGATTTTTTTAAAAATAATTTTGTGTCTTTTCATTTGGTTTGTTTTAATTTATTTTGCTTTAATAGCATTCCATTTTGTTTTGCTTTATTTCTTTTGAATAGAAGATTAAAGAAATTCGTCATACACAGATGCTCAAAATAAATAAAAAAAAGCATTTTATACGTTTCTTATTTAAAAAAAGGTTTCTAAAATTCAATGTTATATAAAAAGTTTGGTTATAATATTTCGAAATGCCCTAAAATTTCGTTAATTATTCTCGATAAAAATATTATGTGAGTTTCGGGCAAGGATCAGTCTCGGTACATTACGCTGAAGGTCAATTTAAATATGGCATTATGCTAGCGAAATGGACGGGTGTTTAATAAAAGGCAAGTGATTAGTGATGCTCTTTTATGAAATATCGATGTTTGGAATAATATTCTTGAGTGATCGAAATATAATGTGAAAGAATGCAGTAAATATCTGGCTGTTTTATTAAAAAAGTCGTTAATTGTTACATTTTTTTTCTCTCTTTTTGCTTTCAGTTTTATATTTTTGCTTTAGGTTTTTTATATAGAATTTTTATTCAGTGCTAATAATAATGAAATCCCCTTAATTGCATCATTAATATATTAAACCAATAATAAATAAAATACACCTATATATAATAACCATTGTCTTCTAAAAAGTATAAAAATTAATAACTATTAATAATTACAAGCTTCTAAAACATTTATTTTATATAATGGCCGGAACGCTCTTATGGCTTACGGAACCTAAGCCGCAATCTCGGTTTATTTTACACCGCGTGGTTTTTGCGTGAGACTTCGAGTGAACCAAGTACGTCGTAAAAGAGCAACGTGAAAGTTATCTAATTCCTAACTCTATGTGAAAATTTATTAAAAAATAAAAATTGCACGATACGATAATAAGATGTTCATGGCGCAGGGACAGAAACTCGCGATTGTAAGGCCGACTGTAAGGACGCGACAGGTTATGAATTCAATAACTACTCGAAGAAATGAAATTTTAAAGTTTTCATTTTCATTGTTCTGGTAACGCGGCATTGAGTTTCGACACTTAAAACTCATTGCCTTTAGAATTTGGCGAAAAATGGGGATTGAAAATGTCTTAAAGAAAACGGAGTGTCTTAACACTAGGTTCTGAAGTTAGTCTCTACCTACTCTGCCATGTCTGGGATTCAGCATGAAGCAATACAAACCACGGAGTTAAAAATAATGCATCTTAACGAAAATAAAAAAACTGTACTGAAATAAAGAAAATATAAAGTTAAAACTTATCGATATCTGAAGAGTAACATCACTATTTTTTATGAAGAGTTCTGGAATTATGCTAAAACCCCTTTTTCATTACAGCCAGCTTAATAAGACATCCACTAACTTTGATACGGGTAGAGATATGAAATGCGACCTGTGTTTTTACCTATGTTTTATATTTATGTATGTATATACTTGTTACATGAGTGTAATGTGTGGATGTAATTTAGAAGAAAAATGAAAAAGAAATTGCATTGCTTGCATGGGTTCTAAGACGCGGGAGTTCGAGCCCCGCTGCATTCATTTTTAGGCTTCCGTATGTTTTAAGGAAAAAAAGATCACTTTTTTGTCCGTCTGTCTGTTTGTCTAGACTTCTAGAGCCTTTATCTAAGGAACGTTTGGAGATATTGTGTTGAAATTTAAAATCGTATTTCTACATTTACCTAAAAAAAAGATATGGCTGTTTTTATTGCAAAAAATGCGTATTTCGGTGCTATAAAGGGAATGAAAATTAATAGGATACTTCCGGTTGAACTAGAATTATGAAATTACTACTATACAGCATAGGCAACTAGCATCTACAGGTAATACTAATTTAGGAAAAAATCTGAAGACTAAACATTTGTGGTAAAATCCTAAAAAAATAATAGACTTAAAAAAAGGACAAAATTTGGTATTAAAGCCGCTAGTTCATGTGAGGTATCAGATAAAGGGCTTTGGCTAAGCTAAGCTTAAATTTCAGAAAAAGCTCTAAATCTCCAATTTTCTCTTCTTCTTCTTGATTCGCGTCCGGCTTTAAAATGTTAATGTGTTTAAAATTTTTACAATATAATAGAGATTTTTTTAAAGCCTTTCTTGTACGTCTTTTTCTGATTTTGCTTTTTTTTTGGGAAAAGCGTGAAGCTACGCTTTTCCCTGCGTAGCAAAGTAGTCTGCCTACCTGGGGGTACCTAGAGTTAAGACCACTATTCCACCACGTGCCCCATTTTCGCACCATTTATGAGACATTGCTTATTGAATAACGGAACTCAACGCCGCACTTTGTATTGTTTGATGAATTTTTTCATCATGCTTTGCACCACTAATCACAAGCAATGAAATTTGCAACATTTTAATTTATGTAAAATATGTAGTGTTATGTAACTATTACGTCTTTCTTTTACAAAAAATATTCACATAATATAAAATTTAACTACGAAACTAAAGAAATAATATCCAAGGCCATATTATATTAAATAATCCACTCATTATATTCAATATTAAATATTCCGCCCTTAGCATGGGCCCGAAATGTCCGTAGCGAGAATTCGGGTAATACTCTTAGGGGTTACACAATTGAATACAATTTCAACCCCTAATAATTAGGATGGGCTTGCACAAGATATATGGTTTTATAGCGCGGATATATGCTATAGATTTGTATTTTTGCTTGACTTGACACTCAACATATAATATTTCAAAAATTTGGCTGCGCCTGGTGCACCGACTTTTTTAACACTTGTTCCCCTATGCTTTTTCTGTTATATGTTCCTATAGTGTGAACCTAAAAAAAGTAAAAATCTTCGTTACTTCCTATTTTCATTTAAAAAATGCATTAAATAATATGTATTGCATCTTCTACTAAAGTATGCGAATATAAAATTTTCTAGATTTACAAAACCTAAATATTAAAGGTGAGCTGTATATATAAAGCAGTATGTTCATGTTATTTTATGTGTGGAAGCCGCGGGGTTTATATGAGAAATGCTTGGAAGATATAAAATGTTGTTTTATAGAATGCAGGGGACTGGATTTATTTTTACTATTTTTGTAAAAAAGAGAATATAGTGATTTATTAAGTAAGAGTGAGTGGTAAGAGAGGCGTCAAGAACATAGTATCGATGATACTGGAGTAAGGTCGAGCATGATGACCTCTGAAGGGCATGTATGCAGAGACAGTAGGATTTGGCGCTCCGTTCTCTCTAGCTAACCTACTAAAAAAAAGATATAGCGTCATTTTTTTTATTACAGTTATTAAGCCTGCAAACTAGCTTTTTTTTGTTTATTATTTTCTATATTTTTTATCATTGTACACATACCGATACAGCATAATAATAAATTATTTAGCAAAATATTATCTATTTATACTATACCCATCACAGGTTCTATTCCTGCTTAATTAAAATATCTGTAACTTTATAAAGTTCAAGGCTATGCTATATAAAGCTATAAATTAAAACCAAGTATTGGGTGCAGTGGATAAAGACATTTACAAGGGATATTCAGATATTTTTGGGAAGATATTTTAATTCTACTTTACGACATATCATATTTTATTGTTATCATTAAAGCCTGCCATACATTAAACGGGTCGGCCGAAATCCGTCATCGTTTTCTATCCCTATATTATGATATATGAATTCTGAGTATAAAATTGGGTAAGAATAACTTTGTATGAACAATTTTCAATAATTTTATATTACTTCCTAATAATAAGGTGCCAATAAACCGTGTGATGGTGGTAGGGCGCTGGCTGTGAGCGGAAATATAAGTCGGAAGAATAATGTATAGTAGTACAAGGTCTGACTGTAAACGCAAAGGTTGTGGGTTCTATTCGCAATGGGTATGAAATACTTATTATTTTTTACTAGTGATAAAAACCTAAAAGTGGGATAGGTTCCGTCTACCTGCCTGCTGTGTACAGGATACAGCGTGAAGCTGATTTAATTTAATTTTATAAAAATGCTACTGTCAAGACCCTCCGTTCCCAAAAGACACTTTCGTTTCTTAATTTATGCCGAATTATAGAGGCATTGCGTGTTGAGTGGCAGAGAGATTAAATATTTAATTTCCTCGAATGTCAATCGAACCTACAACCCTCCACGTGTACCGTCACACGTTTGTGCCCCTGCGCTACGACTGGCGCGGCCTCTATTATTTTCTATTAAATCATGATAAAACTCCATAACCTCGCTTATTATTTCAAATCACGGATAATAACGCTATCGGTGGATACATCAATTAATAAAACATCGAAATAACATGTTGACCTATTTCGACAGTATTATGTATTAACTTATGAGTTTTTTTATGTTTTTTGTGATTCTTCTCTTCTAAATTCTTATAGATTTTTTATCTTGGCCATCGTGACGCAGGAAATCAACGTCTGGATGTAAACGTAAGTGTTGTGAATTCAAAATAAATATATATAATTTAAAACCCTTTTTTTTGTGTATAAGTTCCAAGAAATTTTAAGATTCTTTGTTATATCTTGCAAAGTTCCAGCCGTCTATTGTATGTATGTTAAACATCTCGGTAGATTTATTTCCAGATAATTATGATACTAAAACAGTTTTTCTTAATAAGAAAACTTGAAAGACTCGAAAGTTTTAATACAATAACCGATTTAAACAAAAAATTATTCTATAGTACAAATCAGTATGTACTTACATAACTGACAGCCTTCAGAAGCTAAGATCGATAATTCTTACAAAGTCATTATTCTTCATGCATACTCGAAGAGTACTTAGACTTTTAATTCATCTCAGATCTGAGGCAGACTTGATCTTCAGTTTTCGATGATATTAGGTATAAATTTAAGTTCTTGCCTCTTTTATTAGGCGTGGGCGTGGAGGTGGTTGTGGGTTTTATCCATTCACAAACGTTGCTTTTACAGTCACACACTTATACGCGCAGTGGCACTGCGCTACAACGTCCTTTTGAATCTTTTAATTATATTCATTGTATAAAATCATTTTTGCGCTTAAACCTAAACACAAATACATACAATACAGCCTTAACAATAATACCATAAATGAAAAAAAGAACGGGAAAAATAACCTCTAACATAAAATAAATAATGAGCTTCGCAATGTAAAAAAGCGCCGTCCACCTGTTTATTTTCACCGGATGTCGAGTTACAGCGTAAACAACAATATTTACAAACCAACATATTTTCTACTTTCAACAAGCTACTGCTCAATATTTCTTTTATCGTAGCGACCTAAACAAGATTTAAACGTGATTTAAGGTGAATTTTCACTATAAAATTTTTGCCTTGTGTTCTGGTTTGTATCAAAAAATGCTAAAAAAATATTAAACTCTTAGTGGAATTCACGCTTCATACGTGTTTTATATTAATATTCGTTGAAAATTCTTAAAATTTCAATGTAGCGAAGTAAGGAGAGGATTATATTATATTGAATAAGTATAACAGCAAACACTGTCCCCTTTTTATTCGCTCATATGCGACGATACAAAATCCTATTGTTAAATATCTCACAGTGCCAAGAAAACCTAAAAAAAACCAAGACGTTAGTTGGTATAATCCAAACCGCCACACAACACCGCCCGCAAAATAAGAGCCCAAATAAAATTTAAACCCACAACTACCTCCGCAGATTGTTCATACATTTATCCCTCTACATAACGAAGTCTTACAATATTCTGTTAATACACCAAGCTACCCGGCTTTCGATGAAGAATATTAGTTTAAAAATAAACTGACAAAAGATAACTAACAAACTTTATAGACTAAAGTATATATTGGTTTTGACAAATGGGACGGAACTTTCCCAAGGGTCACGATTACAGTTGGAAGTTAAATTTGACACAAGTATTGATTGCTTGTGATCTTATCATCGCTTTTGGGTTAGTTGATAGTGGGGTGTGGTCAATTATGCCCACCCGCAGTTCAGACATTTGGCAGGAAAAGCTATGTTAATTTTGTTTATGAAGTGAAGCCGTCGTTGCGTAGTGGAACAGCGTCTGATTGTGAACGTGAACGTGAACGTGTTGTAGGTTCACGTTTCGGTTCGGGGAATGATTATATTTATTTTCATTTTCTACGCCCTGGTAAGACGTAGGAAATATTATATTTAATAAAAAACGACTTCGAGTTCCGCCACTTATCACACAATGTCTAAAAAATTGGGAAGTGGGGAATGATGTGTCTTAATACCAATTGTAACTAAATATTCAGTATCAATATATATATTTATAAGTAGTGAAACTCCAATAAAATGGAAATAATTATTTCGGAGATTGAACCCACAACCATCACGCTTACAGTCAGACGCTGTCACACTCCATCACGATGGCCTCATTATCTGTATTAATAACACTGTGGTTAGTGTAATTAAGACTAACCAACATTGATAGAATATGATATGCTTTATATTTGTACTTTCACTATTAGGTTTATAGAACGGACATCGGACACCCTGATCTAATATTGAAACTGACGCTCTAAGAGTACTCTAGTCATTTTTATTAGTGTACCTAAATACTACCAAAATTTCTTTTACTTGCGGCCGTATATTTATATTATTTTCATACACTTGAGTGGTGGAATTCAACGCCGCGCCTTGTGTTATCCATACAGGGAAATGAAAAAGAATCCTACAACATAGCGTTATTAGTCAGACACTGTCCTTCACGCCATGATCAGCAAGTGATGTGTTAGTAAAAAAAATACAAGTAAAATGAAAAATACCAATTGTATTATAGATGACAGTTATTTTCTTATTATTTTCGCAAACAAGTTGTTATTGTCTTCAGAAAAATGTCTTTAAGAAGCGAAATAATTGTAAACAAGGCCATTTCAAACAAAGAAATCGCAAATACTGACAAAGTGGTGTTTGTTTTGTGAATTGTAATTCTTAAAAAAGCTTATTATTTTGTTTTTATTAAAAATTGTATAAATATAAAAAAAATATATGGACCTAATTGCGACTAGTATAAAGGTTCTAGAATTTGACAAAAATAAGACAGTACGATATGCTGAGAAAAAAAGTCTGGGAAGCATGTTTAGTAGAGACGGAAGATGCAAAATAGATGTGGAAAGGCGTATTGTTGCCGGCAGCAGACAGTCACCGTTAAGTGAGTAAGTTGCATTGATTAGACGGCAAAACGATAGAATAGCTGCACGTTTGGCCGTACAAAATGCTGTGCTGGCAGTGAAAGGCGGGTGTTACAGAAGAAGAATAATTGAGAGTTTTATCTTGAGGGGTTATATACGAGGTTCTCTTATGTCCCTACCCTCTTATGCAGGATGAAATTAAGTTGTATAATTGACTTCCTAGTAGCGCAGTGCCTGCCATTCTATAGTCGAAACTACACTTTCAAATCAATTAATTTTGATATTATGGAGCTCTATTACCTAAATATACATTATTTATATATTGTCCTAATTTGAACAGTTTTTCCTAAAAGTAAAAATAAGAAAATACTAATACAAGCAAAATCTAGACTAAGCCATAGATTATATTTATATCTGCCTCTCGACTATACAACATTTAATCAAAATAATAATATTTTTAACAGACTGTAAAAGGACGAGGTTCTTTATTCGATTATATTTTTTATGTTTGTTACCTCAGAACTTTCGAGTGGGTGTGGTGTCAAGTTACATAAAAAACCAACAGCTCAGAAGGCAGGTCTAGTGAGAGAGTATTGAAGCGAGAAATGGAGTGCTTTATCACTAGGTTCATGTTGCACCTGCCTACCCTCTACTATATGCGTGACGCTACACTTTGAAGACTATATAAACATAGTTTGTACCTACGTGTTTCTTAACGAGAATATTTATTGGCATTAAAGGTGTCAACTTATTTGCAATCATTTAAATATTTAAAAGTAAAAAAAAACAGTTCATATTTGTCATTTCACAGTTCATATATTATATTATTATATATACAATTACATTAAATTATAATAAAACCTCAACTCTTAAAATATGATTATATTATTATAAAATATATTACATCAAGTACTATACAAAAAATGGTAACCAAATTATTGAACGAAAATATCTCCGCCGTAACATTCCACGTTACGTCAAGAGTGGAGCAATAAAATAAAGATTTGCTATTACAATTGAAATTCCGTCGAGTTTAATTTTGAAGTAATTTCATTATTTCATTCCTTTATCTCATAAACAAGAGTAAAAATGTCTTTGTTTTGGTAGTCGGCGGGATGAACAAAAGTTTTTGAGCGTGTTTCTGTTTCTGTCTAATGAAAATCTGTTCCAATTTTGATGGTAATTTAGTATTGTTTTTAGTCCATGCGGGAATATATGCTGTATCCAGTACAGCCCACATGTAGCAGTAGGAGCGGAGAGAACGGAGTGTCTTAATAGTACGTTTTTCTGACTACCTACAATATGCGGGATACAGTTTTAATTTATTGATTTCGCTTTTTATATTTTTGTCAACAACTAGCCGTCACCTGCAACTTTGTTCGCATGTACTTGGAAATTTAAATATAGTGCTCCCTTGTATTCCCTAGCCTATTTACATGCTTAATTTTCAATTTTCTAATTCTATTAGTTTCGTATTTGCATTGTCAGTCAGTCACTCAGTAACTGAAGAGCTTTATATACATAGATTTTTTTCACACTGTGTTTCGCTCAAAGCATCGCAATCGCATAACTGCCCCGCCCGGGAACAAGGAAATCTTGTGTTAATTTACTATGTTCCCAATAAGATACTTTCGTTGCTTACTTTCCGCCATATTAGAGAATTCTGAGGCTAGTCGTAGTTTAGGGGCACAAGAGCTGCACTGCAAACGCAACAGATTGTAGGTTTGATTTCTACTCGAGGAAATGAAATATTTATTATTTTCAGAAGTTTTTGCATTCGATGATAGTAATTCTAAGTTTTTAGATTTTATTTATAATACGCCGCAAGACACTGAATATTAAAAGTTGAAATACGAAAATCTGTTTATACATTTTTAATAATAGTACGGCTTAAAACTCTGCCGTGTTAGTGTAATATGAGACTGAGAGAATTTTTCATAACTTTTTATTAGACGAGTTTAAAAGTTTCTGTTGTCGTAGGTTTTAGTCTTCCAAAGCTTAGTACAACAACTGGTACTTATATTACTTATAAATTGTTCACTTGGTAAAATTTTGCTTAAGAAACGAAGTTGTGGATGGATAATTATTTAATTTATTAATAATGCTGAAGATTTCCTTTATTAGAGATTACTGTTTTATTATCTCTCATTTTCCGCTGTTCAGTGAGATGAGTGTTTTAGCACTGGGTTCCCTCTACCTACTCTGCTATACATAAAATATGAAATTCATCAAAGCCACAAATATTTTTAACATGATAGATAAAAAAGGCCAGTCAAGATGAAGGGGCACAAGTGTGCGACTGAATACGAATGCGACAGGTTGTAGGTACGATCTCAATTCGAGATTTTTTTTTAATATCGTCGCTCTGGTAACGAGGCGAAGCGCGGCGTTGAGTTTCGCAACTCAATACACTAAGCCTCCAGAATTCGGTAGAAAGTGTGGAACGGCAGTGTCTCAATGGGTACGGAATGTTTGAGCACTAGATTGTCAGGTTCCGTCTGCCTAGCCAGCGTGAAGATAAATAAAATATGTGTGGAAGTTAACCCATTACGTAATATATTATTATTCACTCTGCCACATAAAATAAACATAAAGAAATACAAGCAATAAAAACACACCGATAGTAGAGGCATTGTCTAAAAGGCTTTCGCGGAAATAGTGTAGGAGTCAAGAGTAAGTGACTTCACGCGTTACTTTACTACCTTAGTAATATTATTATACCGATTTTGATTGAGCATTCATTTGTTTCTAAATTTTTTAAAAGTACAAAATATACGCGATTAATCCGGTTAAAATAGTTTCATTTAAAATGTGTAATAATCGTGAAAATCAAAGAACTTATTAAGTAAAAGCGGTTTTGCCACGTTAAGCCCAATTTCGAGACATGGATTATTGAGTGGCGTATATCAACATCGCGCTTTGTCTTCTTGCCAGAACCATCAACAGTTGCGTTTGCAGTCAGACGCTGTTCTACGAAAATTTATATAAAAATACTTCTTTTAATTTCACGCTATATCCAGCACATAGCAAAGTTTATAGCCCTCTATAAACTCGACTATGTGACCGGAGAACTTTGTATTAAGACACTCTGTTCCCGTTCCCCCATTTTCCGGCGAGATCGCAAGCCATTACGTGCTGAGAGACGGAATTTACCGGTGCACTTTGACTCATTACCACCAGAGCAGGCAAATAAAAAATATGAAATATTTCTTTCCCCCTAGTGGCAATCAAACCCACACACAACCTTCGCTTTTATAGATAGGCATGGCTAGGTTTCTGCCCCTGCGCCACGGCCCCTATTAAATACATATTATACTTTATGTTTATACATAAACCCAGCCACTACATTAGGTTTGATAAACCCCAAATCCTCGCTAAGGAAAACAGATACATTCCTAGAATGATTCGCGAGGCTATTGAAATACAAAAACATCCTAATTTCAATAGAGAGGATGGCTGGAAGCTTTCTACCACCTGGGACCCACTCATAAAATCATTAAAGTCTCAAACCCACCATACCAGAGGGCAAGATACTATCAGCTCATTCTGCAGGAATCCAGGGCAGTACGCGAGGCAATTAAGAAATCGTTGGCGGTAGTTTGATATAATAATTATGTCAACTGACAGACGAATGCCACCTCAGTCTACCCGTGACCACGGACTACTGCAAAGTGTTCGAAACGTCGGGTTTCCAAAAATGTATAAAAGTACAAAATATACGCGATTAATCCGGTTAAAATAGTTCCGCTTTTACTTCTTTTGATATTTAATATTATCTGTCTTAAATCTCGTGTTCCACGAGACCTTTGTAAAAAAAACTTTATTTTTTATTTTGCGTCTATTACATAACACTTATAAGGCGTAGCTAATTAAATCGGATGTATTGCTAAAATTTCTCAGATCTCACTTTTAAAATTATTTTAAATTGATACAGCGGAAACATTCTAGTACCATTCTGAAGATAATTTCGACACAATTATCTCAGTAAGCTTACAAACTGCGAATTCAAATTAATTTAGGCAATAAATTCATTTATATTATATTGATTTAAACAAAATGAATGATAAACATTTAAATTAATAGATATTCAAACATATATTAAAAACACGTGTAATAAATGTCAAATTACGAAATTTTTGCATAAAATAGATATTAAGTTAAAAATAAAATAATAATAAAACAGGTTAAGGCTTTGTTTGGAATATAATATTTACGTTGAATAAATGTTTCGTAGACATTATAAAATTGTAGTCGTTTTGTAAAAAAATGAAACAGAGAGACCTAAAGACAGAACGTAATGATATGATATAATAATAATGATATCTACGATAGAACACTAGCACTAGTCGCAGGTTCAAATAAGGGGTCTGTGTTGTAATCTATACTAATATTATAAAGACGAAGAGTTTGTTTGGTTGAAGGGAATATGTAATTTTAGACACGTTAATTGTATTGCTGTAATTCATTGTAACTGAGGTCAGAGCCTGAGAACCTTGGGCGTCTAGAAAGTGCCAGGTGACATACACAACTCTAAGTTATTTTCGTTTGTTTGGTAAAAGTTAACAACATACAAGCTAGATAACTCTTGTCTTTAGAGATACATTTCACCTGTAATATTTCAAAAAACGAAAAGCGGAGACAGCATTCACTTACTTCTAGGCTTTATAAATCGACGTCAAAAGAAGAAAAATAACAAAAAAAAATGTGAAAAGAGACCATTAGAGTTATATAGTATACTCAGAGAGTTTCTCAGAGTTTTAATTACAACAAACTGAAAGTACCTACAGATAAAGCCTTAAAATAAAGTAGCCACTTTTACATTCAATTCAGTCGTAAAAAACGCGTAAAACGAAACTAATGATGTTATAACGTTGTATTCGTGTCGAAACCAGCCGTAAATTTTTGTTTGAATTTAAAATTCAAGTTTAATTCTGAATGTAAAGATGTGTAGATAAAAAAGCTGTGTTATCTACGAAATGCAAGATGTAAGGCTGTGGCGATAAGACCCATTGAGGGTAAGCTTTGCTTTGAAACGCGATTAAAATATTTGTGCTTGTTTTGTGATAATGTGATGGGTGTGTCGGGTTAGAATGTCTTTTATATACATCTCATTTTTTTATAGTTCACGCTGTATGTCTAGCTGGGCCAAAGAGAACAGAGCACCAAAAGAACTCTGCATACCTCTTTAGCAGCATCCACTATTATCGATCTCTTCATACATGAGCTCCCTAGAATCCTTATGATTTTTACTTGACCTTTCTCCAGTCTGGTCTGGAACTCTTTATTCTATTTTCCTTGCTTTTTTATTCTTTCATCTTCTTTCATCATCTTTGCGAAGGTAATTTTAATTTAATCGAATCTACTACTACCTTCATACTACAGTACGTACCAGCTTGTACATACGTATAGATAATTTATTTCTTCACTCCCGTGACTCACCGGGATGGCCGAGCGACTCGACTAGTAAAGAATTAATCACAAGACTGATTCATTACACGTCCCCTGAATTGTTGGTTGTAGTACCGTGTTTGTAATTTTGTATGTGTTCGGGCTGTAAGTTGAGGTCCATGATTTGGTTCCCACCTAAGGCATTTTCTTTTAGTCTTTGTAACTTTTATTTACTAGAAATGTTTGCTATGTAGCATGTGACGTGACGGATTTGATTCTCCGCATTTTTTCCTCACTTTCTGCATATATTTTTGGTTCTCCTAATTAAAATGTTTATTCAAAATTGTCAGAAGATAAAAACAGACTCCCAAAACACTGATAACTGGCCTCAATTCAAGAAATGATAATAATTTATAATTATCATTAAGCATAATAATTTCTTGAACATGGCGTAGATACACCCTGTCCAACATAAAGCCTCGAACCAAAGGAACAATTTTTTTAAAATCATAAAAATTTCATCTGAAAAAAAAAAAATCAATTGTGAAGCAAATATTTGTATTTCCAGTTTAAAAGTCATGTCAGTACCGTTCAGTATGAGTGCACCATCAAAAATCCATTAGAAAACGTGCGTTGTTTCCGAACTATTGGGCGGGCGGGCGGTCGGGCGGCTCGCACTGGAACATGGCAGGGTAGGAGAATACGAATGGGTGAAACGGAAAGGTTTTTCCGTTGTTCCATAACGATAGATTGTTTTTCGCTCGGCTAATTTTTCGTTTGCTCTACGTTAGTGTATGTAGAGTGGATGTTTTTTTAAACTTTTTTTGTTTAGTTTAGATTTAGTTAGTTATAGAGTTGATGTGTGTATTTTTTTTATGTTTCACGCTGTATCTCGCATGTAGGGAGGTAGGCAAAGGGAAATTAGTCTTAAGAAACTCTGTTACGAAATGCCCTGTTTCGTCTTTTTTCTCGAGTGGCGTGGTGATTTTTTTATTTCTAACTAAGTTTAAGAGTTAAAAATAATACTGACTAAGAATAATATATTTTGCTTATTGTGATGAAAAAAAAAATGATTTGGTAAAAATGTCGTCCTCTAACAATAAAACTTGTAACTTGAATGTTAACATGTACTATGCAATAGTACGACTGAAACATTCAAATATACAAATCTTTTCGATATTTTTTTTTGTCCGATTCAAATGTACGCAGTTATATTGAATGTTGATTTCATTTTTTACTTTCACGGTTTATCTGGTTCATAGCAGGGTAGGCAGAGAGAATCTGGAAATTTTAAGACATTCCGTACCCATTAAGACATTTTCTTTCTCCGCGTTCTGGAGACATTGCATGATAAGTGGTTGATAAGTGGGTAGTTTTAACTCAACGTCGTGATTTGCCTCGTTACCAGAGCGGACAAATGAAAATATCCAATATTTAATTTTCTCGAGTGGAATCGAACCTTGTGCCCCTGATCTACGACTAGCCTCATTTAATATTAATTTTGTATATATTAGTATTTTAGATGTCCCTGATACTATTTGCCGCCCGCATACTGCTATACATTCATAAATACAATCTGTTGAAGGGAGCTAAAGTTTCAAACGTTTAACGGTACGCAAGGGAATACATTTCGCTAAATCCTTATCCTCTGATATCTGATAGAAGTTGATACTGAAAGTGTTTAAGACAATATTTATATAAAAGACTTTTTAGTTTTCCTATTACGGAAAACCATTTACTAAATGGAAAACTGACGTTTGTGAATACCTAGTATCTAATAGTAATTTATTTATAGCCTAGTGGCCGCCTGTAAGTTCGTTTTCGAGAAGTAAAATATTGTAAAATTTCTTTTTTTCCTTTTCCTGTAGGAATTTGGAGAAGTCATCTTTTAGTGCTCCCCAAATTCATCAAAGTCCAAACTTCAGCTGTGCAATATATCGATAATGACTGTCAGTCACTCAGTAACGAAGGGTTTTTATTTTAAAGATGTATGTAGATAATACAAAAATATACATTTCGTTGTAACAAAGCTGTAAGATAAAGAACGGAGTAAAGAGTGTCTTATAGGTTTTAATAAAAAAGAAGAATAATGGGAATGTAGTTTTAAAAACACTAGGTCCTCAGGTTGTCTCTGCCTAAAATGCTTTGTGCGGCATAAAGCGCGAAGCTAAAGAAGAAAGGAATGCACAAAAACAAGAAAATTAAGTGATGTTGTCAATAGGGTAAAAATTGGCGATTTTCAAGAGTCATACATTTTTCATTTCCATTTTTCTATTCAAAAATTAAGTAGTATGTATTTAAAAGTAATATTCTTTGATTAATAGTAGTAGTAGTAGTAATTTAAAAGTAATATTCTTAGTGACTATACGTTTATTAACATGCCGGTGGCGGTATAAAGTTTGTATGTACAATAAATTAAAAAATTAAATATTTGCTTGTAAAATACAAGCTGTACTAAGTTTGGCATACATGATCTTCCAAGAAGTTGTTTATGCTCTAAAGACGATATAATAAGGAAGCTACACTAAAACAACTGCTAGAACATTACATAAAAAAGTTACTTCTCGTAAGACAATCAAAGTAGTAAGTCATCTAATAAAAGAGCAGCGTTAGCGTGTAAGCGCGACGTCTCTGGGTTCGATTTTCGCACGAGGGAATGGATTACTTCTATTTACTTGTTCTGGTAAGAAGATAAAGCGCTGCGATGAGATCCATCACTCAACAAAGTCGTGAGTGGGGAATGAAATATACTAACAATAGGTTCCCTTTGCGTACCCTACTATATATGCGGGATTTTCTGTTGAAAATATATTTTTAAAATAAGCATATTAACTTTTAGGTTGTAATTTACATTTTTACAGGATTCCTTTTTTATTATTAAAATGTTGTTCCTTAGTTAGCTCTGCCTACCCTGCTATTTACGGGATACATCGTGAAGCTAAATAAAAACAAAAAGAAAGTAGGTTAAATCGTAAATGGTATTTATTTCTTCTACTAAACCTCTTATTTTTCTCTACTTTTCATTCTTATTTTATATTAAATAAATAAGAAAATATAAAGCATAAAACTTTTTAGATTTTTCCCCTGTCATAGTCTAATCGGTTATTTGTTTGCTAAAGTGTAAAGTGGGTTCAAAATAAGGTATGGGAATACTTAGAGCGTATATGAGTAAATGGACTTAGATGCCGTGTGATCCCAGCCTAGAATAGGATCATCCCGGTATTGGTGGTGTCGTAAGAGGCGACTAAAGTACGTATGGTAGAGTCAAGTCCCCAGCAATGGCAACACACATGGGCAGACTCGACCGGATCATTACCACCCCCGGCATTTAAAACCGGCGTGAAGTAGTGGCTTTATGCCTCTGCGTTTCGCATCAAGTAATGCCGGGCTCCGGCGCCCACCTTAAAGGCAGGCAACGCACCTGTAGCTCCTCTGGTGTTGTACGGTGTCGTGGGTGGTAATCACTTACCATCAGGTGACCCGAACTCTCGTTTGCCTTATCTTTTCCATAAAAAAAAAGAATAAGTTGTTTTTTAACATTACGCTGTACGGTACATAGCAGGGAACCTGTGAACTTAGTGCTAAAACACTCCATCCGTTCCCCACTTACCGCTAAACTCTGAAAGCATTGCATATGTGCGATTAGAATTCATGATTCTAACATAAGTAAAAGTATACTACTGCTGTGTACACGGGATACATGACCAGCTCACATATATTCACAAAGTAAATATTTCATCTCCTCGAGTGGGGATCGAACCTACAACCAGTCGGTTTTACACTTTTATATATATATATATATATATATATATATATATATATATATATATATATATATATATATATATATATATATATATATATATATATATATGTATGTATGTATGTATGTATGTATATTGCTGTGTGTAATAAATATATAACCCATAAAAAATAAAATATTTTACCTACAACAACGAGTAATATAACAATTTAAAATCGAACCCGCCACCTACAACAACCCTACCTACAAAATTTGGCAGTGCTATCCAAACGTGTCCACAACACTGACACATTGATTGATAATATTGTATGTATGTATTACTTTATGATAGTGGGAAATTCAATGTAAGTTATGGCTAATGTAGTTGAAGCGTGCCAGAACCGCTGTTATAATGACGATGTCATACTGTTAATCGTGTAATAAGGAATGACTCATTCGCAAAGTTACTTGGTGTTGAACAGCTAATGGTGGGCTTTATGTTAGTTCAAAGTTTGTGTGCATTTTACTATTAAAATATATATATTTTTTGCTTCACGCTGTATCCTGAACGTAGCAGGGTAGGGAACCTGGGAAGTGTTTGACGTTGTGTCATTGAGACACTTCTGTTTCCCATTTTCTGTTGAATTCAAGTGGCATTGCGTGTTGAGTAGTGGAACTCAACGCCGAGATTTTCGTTTGTTACCAGAGCGAGGAAATGAAAACATCAAATAATTCATTTCTTCGAGTGGAAATCGAACTTACAGTCTGTTGTGTTTACAGCCGTACCGCAGATTTTTATGTATATATTTTTTATAGTTAGTCAAGTCAATAAATTAAAATCAATGCGTTTAATTTAGATATAAAATATATAAAGAAAAATAAATTAAATCTCGAATAGTAAGACTGCACCCTGCCGAGTCATTGTCCGGGGGGTGAATTACATATCTTTGTGGAGTAAGCAGAAACACGCTTATGAATATTGTTGCTGTGTTCGCAATCTAAATAAATAAGGGAATCGTTGTACTGTTGGTATATATACAGTTGAGGCCGTCGTGGCGCAGCGGTACAGCATTTGATAGTAAGCGTGATCGATGTGGCTTCGGTTCCCAATCGGCAGCATGGATTATTTTCCTTTCATAGTTCTGCGCGCGTTGAGTTCCGCCAACCAAAACCAACGCAATGTATATATAAAGTATAAACGTGATTATTGACTTCACCTATATAAGTAATTGAAATATAAGTGGCTGCCAAGTTGCGCCAGGTACGAATATTAGCTACGGAACATAACACTGCACAACCTCCCAGGCCGCGTCCACTTTCCACAACTTAATAGCTCTAGTAACGCTCCAGAAAAAGTGAAAAGAACTTTTTCTTTTTATTTTAAATAATAATATATACAAATGTGATAAAATATATCAGCTTTCTTCAACATCTCTTACATATTGGATCTGTATTTCGAACAAACGACAGTTAACACGCTAAAGCTTGCCACAGAGTATTTTCAATAGATATGTAAAACCTCAAATTGCTTACCATTTGCAGTGAATAAATATTTTGATGAATACATATTATATTATGATTGATTCTCGAATGTAAATGTGAACGTTGTGGGTTCGATTCTCATTCTGATGAATGAAATATTAAGTATTTTGCTCTGGTAACTAGACAAAGCGTGGCGTTGAGTTTCGCCCCTCAACACGTTAAGTCTCCAGAATTCCGGAAAAGGGGGAACAGAAGTGCTTCACTGGGAACGGAGTGTCTTAACACTTGCCAAGTACCCTCTGTCTACCGTGCTATGTGCGGGATAACCTTGCGTTATTACATTTTGTTCATCTGTTGAGATGAAACTCAACGCCAAGGCTGCCAGAGCGGAAAAATAAGAATAATTTATTCCACCGAGTAAGATTCGAACTGGGCTCACAATCCCAAAATTGTGGATAGGATAGTGGAATCAAGTCACATTTTTATTTTGATATTGTTTCTTTTTATTTAAGTTACATATCTGTGTCATATTATCATTGTAATATATAAATATCCTTACGTAAACATATATATAATTCTATATTAATATTGTAAAGCTGGAAAGTTTGTTTGGTTGAACACGATAAATTCAGGAACTGGCTTGAATTAAAAAAAAGCCCACCTGTGGGCCATATGTAAAAGCTAGTGTAAAATTATATCAAAAACCTCAATTCACTCTGTTAAAAATACTCTACGGGCTATGAATTTTCGTATACACCGTTACTCTTTCACAACGCCTCATTTCTGGCGCAAACAACTATAGGACCACTTGTATTTTTCTTGTTTTCGCTTTTCTAAGATATTTTTTTGCCTTTTTTTACTCAAAGGAGCGTTCACTCCCCTAATGTGTTGTCGGGCTATCACAGCTGATTGCGATGTGAGAAATTCCTACATGCTTTTTTCCAATCTTGTTCTATTTAGACGTTTTCGTTCGCTGTTTCTTATAAAATATATAACTCGTATAGTTTTTTTTGTATGTATTTTATGTGTGTGTTAGAATATTATTGTGGTACAATCTGTATATTATGTGGAATTTTTTCCTTTTTTTTGTAGCTTTATTATGCTATGCGAAAAACGTAAAGATATTTTTATTGAGTCGTTGCGCAGGGGTACAAGGGTGCGACTTTATACGTGATGCTTGTGTGTTCGATCTCTACTCGTAAGAATAAAATGGCGTAGTGTTGAGTCTTCACTCAACACTACGCCATGCAATGTCTTTAGAATCGGCGGAACGTGACGGCGCCGGAAGGAATCTTATTGGGAACAAAGTGTTAACACAAGGTCACTCTATTTGCGGGAAGCTAAAAAAAAGAATATTGTAAGAAACATTAAACATATATTGACAATAAAATTTAAAAAAATCCGCACATAGCAGGGTAGGTAGAGGAAACCTAGTGTTAAGACACTCCGTTCCCCATTTTGCGCCGAGTTCTGGAGGCATTGCGAGTAGAGTGGCGGAACTCAACGCCGCGCTTAACCTCGACACCAGAGCGAAGAAATGAAAATATAAATTTAAGTAAAAATTTTTTTGCTCGAGTGGGGATCGAACACACAACCAGTCGATGTTACAGTCACACTTTGTGTTTGTTTTAAAGATTAAAGTACTTAATGGTCCCTTGAAAGTAAATAAAAAAGCACAAGGTTTCAAATTCATACTGGCAGCAATTTTCCTTGACACTGTAACAAAAAAGAAAAAGGATACATTGTCTGTGATAAAAATAAGCAAGGAAGAGAGTAACTATCGCTTTTTTGCAACCAATTCTTTTTATTGAAAAGTTAAATTCGTATCTATATTCTTATAAAGCTGAAGAGTTAGTTTCCTTTTACACGCTAATCTTAGGAACTACCAATACCAATCGAAAAATATTTTTATGTAGGATAGTATATATACATCTTGATAACCGATTCGATGATCCATTGTACTTGCAATCAGAGGTATCTTAGGCACTAAGAATGTTACACTAACTATTATACACAATTTTCGATTATTTCCATTTGACCACGTGGGTAAAGCTGCAGGTAGGTTTTCTAATATTTTTTTTTGCTTCACGCTGTATTCCGCATATAGCAGGGAGATAGAGGGAATCTAATGATAAGACACTCTGTTCGCCACTTTCCGCCCAATTTTTCGAGGCATTGCGTATTGAATGGCGGAACTCAACGCCAGACTTTTGCCTTGGTGCCAGAGAGAAGAAATTAAAATATTAATCAATAATAAATCATTCCCTTGAGTGGTGATCGAACCTACAACCGTCGCGTTACAGTCATACCCTCGAGCCACTGCGCCACGAAAACCTCTATAAAATGAAATATTATAGTAATACACGTGGGAATATTATGATATTATTCAAAATTTGACGTGTTTCATACTAAAATTATACATTCATCCGACCTCTGAAGCCATAATATTATATGCTAAGATCAGACTGACAGTTATTTCTTGACATTTGAACTCGAGATTCTTTTCTTTATAACTTTTATGTGTTATACAAAATTATGGCTTGCTCATATTTGGTAATTTAGAAAAATAAAAATCAGAAAACATTTTATTACTATAAAATCAAGAGAGTCAATATCCTTATTTTTAATACAAATATCTTTGTTCTCTATCTTGGTCGTCCATTGAGGTCATTCTTGGCGCAGTGGTACAACATGGAACGTCTATGTGTAATAAAAGATCAGCTTCATGCTGTTTCCCGCAGAGCAGAGTAGGGGGAGAGAATCTAGTGTTAATAAACCCCGTTCCCCATAGATCGTTGCATTTTAGAAACGTTGCGTGTTAAGTGGCTGAACTGTATGCAGCACCTCGTCTACCAGAGCAGTAAATGAAAATAAATTAAGCGTAATAATGATTTCCTTCAGGAAAATTGAACATACGAAAGTCGCATTATATTCAAACATTTTTCCACCGCGTCACGACGGCCTTATATAACAAATATTCTAATATATCAATCTAAGTTATTTCTATAAGGAAAAGGGCAAAGTTACTAATACAATATTTGCGTAACCACGTGTATCTGATCATCCAATCCCCGTATTTGCGGTTACACGAGCCACTCCATGGATTGACTCCCTTCGTAATATGAGTGTAGAGCACTTGTGCGTAGAGGTCTCGTTTTGGAGGAAAAAGAGAGAGAGAAATAGAAAATAAGATATATGTATGTCATTTCCCTATTTTATCTTCTCTATGGATTTTTAATTAGACTAAACTGTATTGACTAAACAGTATTCAAATTTAGTTTGTTGTTTGTCTTTCTGATTTCAATGATTTGGGGTTCAGAGTCCGTTTAAAGTATGTCTTTTTAATAATATGATAGCCTCCAAGGTCAGGATAGACGAATCGGGACGTCGTGGCTATTTAATGTGTTTATTGGATCATCATTCTTACTTTATTCCTAACTTAGAAAAAAGGTGTTGTCCTCAGTTATAAAGTGGCGGTAAGATTATCCTTAGTTACAACATAACTAAGAATATTATAGCATTTTCTAACTAAGCAGAATGGAGGGCACATAATGATAAAACTCTATTACGACTCCAAAAAAAAAAACATGAAAACAAAAAGACATGAGGCCAGTCGTGGCGCAGGGGCACAAAATGTGACAGTAAAATCGACTGGTTGTGGGTTCGATCCCCACTCGAGGAAGTGAAATATTTATTTACATTTATATTTTCATATCTTCGCTTTAGCGTCGAGGCAAAGCGCGGCGCTGAGTTCCGCCATTCAACACGTAATGCTTCCAGAACTTGGTGGAAAGTGGGAAACGGAGTGTCTTAACACTAGGTTCCCTCTGCCTACCCTGCTGTGTGCGGGATATAGTGTGAAGCTGATTTGATGTGATTTGATGAAAATAAAAAAAAAACAATGTCTACATGTAACTAGTCTATACTCGAGCAAATATGAACATATTCATGATTCGACCAGATTTCCTCTTGGCCAATGATTTTTAAATTTACCTCCGACTGGGGAGTATTTTTTCATACGAACGTGGGATAAAAAATAAATTAGCTACCCATATACGCTCCTATCCCTTGGCTTTGAATAAAGTACGGTGTGGAATAATTTGTAGATTGTATTTGTAGGTTCTGTATCTAAACTTCTTGTTGATACATAGTCGTACCTTTTGCCTCGACACGGTACGGGCATGGTGAATAGTTTTCTTTTTTAATTCGTGTTTGAAATTGTTTCTTTTTCTATGAAGGTCTCGAACCACGAAAAAACTTAAAATGAACAGATTTTTTACATATCTGCGTTTGTTATAACGTAAGCTATTTTAAGGTAATGGTTGTGAATTAAAATTTTGACAGAGAAATTCTCTGGACGGTCCCGATAAAGTACGAACCAAGTACATAGCATTATAAAATAGATGGGATAATTGAATTAAGTTTTTTCAGCTTCACGCTGTATCCCGCTTGCAACAGGGTATGCTGAGAGAGTCTAGTGTTAAGACAAATCAAATTCTGTAGGCATTGCATGTTGAGTGGCGGAACTAATGTGTCGTGCTTTGCCTAGAAACCAGAGCGAAGAAATGAAAATATTAAATATTTAATTCTCTTGAGTGGGAATCGAATCCACTACCTATCTCGTTTACAGTCCCACGCTTGTGCCCCTGCGACACGAATGGCCTCATCTCAAATAAGTTACTTAATAAACTAAAATCAATGTTTAGTTATATATTGACGTATTTTTAAAAATTTTAAATATATATTTTTGTATTCGCATAATTTTTCACTTGAAAACTTGTAAAATAATACCAAAATCGTAAAAACCCTAATATTTTATATAATGAAGCCATCTCTAATCATAATGAAACCGTTACCAGCGTCACGACAACGTCTAACAAGCGTGTGTTTCCTTGTAAAGTTCATTTTATAAGGCAAAGGGGAATAAAATGAAACTTGTCCTACGTATAGCGAAGTTGACGCTAGTAGACGTTTGGGAGGCGTGTTAGCATCATGTAATTTAATAACTTTAATTTAAGTTTTGAAATTACCATCTTTTGTCTTAGGATAGTGTGAAATGGAATGAGATTTGGTTTGTTGGTTAATATTGTTGTTGTATCTTTATTAATAGGTAATATCTCCTATAGTGGAGAGAGGAGTGTTAGGATATATATATATATATATATATATATATATATATATCTGTATCCCGCTCACAGCAGAGTGAGCAGAAGAAAACCTAGTGTTTAAACACTCCGTTCTCCACTTTCAGCCCAATTCTAGAGTCATTGCGTGTGTCCCAGTCGTGCTTACAGTCACCCTTTCTACCCCTGCGCTACGACTATTCTACTACACATATTATTCACCTATTTACATATATATGTATATAAATGACACAGGAATGTTGAACTCATAGTGCTAGCATTGATTTATCTAAATCCAACCTCGGAAAGTTATTCTAGCGTATATTGCCAGTCTAAAAATGTGTATAGACACATTCTGTAATGATTTATTATTATATATCATACAAATGGTTCTAATTAGACCTTTACAGAGCTAAAATGTGATGTTCTAATGCCACTTAATGAGGTATCAACAACTTCAATTCATTTGAAATCACAAGGTGACAAATAATGAAGACTTACAAAATATTCACGTATTTTCTTTGCGTTACGCTATATCTCGAATATATAATTAAAGGTAGAGGGTATCAGTTTCAAGATATTACGTTTCTTAAACAATTTTTGAGATTTTTTATTCCTATAATATATTTCAATTCAAATTCAAAATTGATTTGAATTCGCAAGCGTGTGACTGTAACCGCGTCAGTTTGAGGGTTCGTTCGAAAGTCGGGGGCGTAGTGTCTTAACACTGGGCTCCCTCTGCCTACCCTATATGCCGCGTGAAACTGAAAAAAACATATAAAAGAAAATTTAAAATTCAATGTAAACACTTTTGGGTCGTCGAAAGAGCGTACACAAAAAAACTTCCACCGGCTCCGAAGCCAGTTCTGATGGAAAGAGCCGCCTCTTTTCAATGTTAATAGTACGATTTAATTATTACAGCAATTGGCAGCTATCCTGCATGACATTCGATACACATTCATTCCATACTTTATTTACTTTTATTTATATCCGGTAAATATTCTTGAACTTAAAAAAAACCTTTTTCTTGCACCTCATTTGTATTTACACAAATCTTAAAATTTAAGGATTAAATTTGTCAATGAAATAGGATTTAGTCTAGTTAATAGTACCGATATATTTTTTTTAAAAATACCAGTAGTAAAGAGTCAAATAAAATAATTAATTTCTTCTTCTATTTTTGGAGGAGTCATGTAATTATCATATGCTGAGTTAAATTTCAGCCCAGTTGCAATATTTTCCTGAATGCGAAACTGAATTTACATCACATAAAAAAGGGAAAATTGTGTGAAAATAAAAAAATAATTTTACTTTCTACTCCAGATCCTTACCGCCATCTTAACTTTTGCTGAATCCACTCGAACTTATACCAAATTCATAATATCTATCCCCTTCCAATAAAGCCTAAGGTCGTGTAAATGTGCAATAAAACAGACGAGTGGAAATCAATAGATTCTTAAACGCACCTTCTCAAGGAATACTTGATGCTGCTCCAAAAAAATTATAGAGCACGTACCTAATTAGGAGAAACGAATATACGCTTTATACTGTCGTAATTAAAGCTGCTATTTCCGTAAAATATTTTCTAATATATGACGTTTAATAGGTAGAGTAATAGTTTCAAATGTATTTTTGCAACCGTCGTTGTGTTTTATAGAGGTCTCCTAACAGGGTAGAATGTTTGATAAGAAATGGATAAAGGAATTGTAGGCTTATCGTTATTGAATTGAAATTGTTAGTCCAAAGCTAAGTTGCTATCGATATTTTTTTATAATATAAGAATGGAGAATAGATAGATTTTTTTTAGCTTTGCGTTGTATTCCGCATATAGCAGTACAGGCAGGCAGGACACTGGTCTGAGTCAGCTGTGACGGCCTCAATAATTATGTACAGTCAAAAACGACTGCCGCCCTTCTGTACATATTTTTAAGCAGTTTAAGCACATTACGCTGTTTGACTTGGTTAAGTTATGACCATGGATTCTGTGGCGTTAGAATTTTTTATATTTATAACTTGTTATGGAAGCTTTTAACAGATTAAAAAAAATGTTTTTTTTTATTATTTCATGAAATAATTATGCTAAATATTTGTAAAATATTTTTAAACAATAACATTTTTTGTTTAACTACTGATGCCTAACTTTCTGGTGGTCTATTTGACATAGTATATATATCATTTACTTTTCCGGTGCATGTTTATTGCCCATCTAATAAATATACTTAAGTTTGTCATCTAAATTGAATGATACATCGAAGTATCCAAGTCTACTTATTAATACTTTCAAAGCATGTAATTAATGAATTCAAAGACAAATTTTATGAGATAGATGAATACATTATATATTAAGATATCGCACTCTTATGATAAATAAAGCTAACTAACTTAGCTTCACATTGTATACCTAGCGGAGAAAAAATACTAAAAAATAATAATAATCTTTTTTTTCTGTATTATCCCGCATGTAGAAGAGTAGGAAGAGGGAACATAGTGTTAAGACACTGTCTCTCAATTTTTGAGACATTCAGTGCCATGTAATGAAACTCAACGCCACGCTTTGTTGTGTAACTAAAGCGAGGAAATTAAAATAATTATTATCTCCGAGAAAGAACCGAATCCACAACCGTCGTTCTAAACAGTCAGACGCTGTGCCGCTGCGTCAAGACGGCCACAGGTACAAAATGAATATAAAAAACTAGATTTTAAATCTTTTCAACAATGTTTGCATCAAGCAACTCCGGATATCGAAGCATTTATTTGCTCGTATATCTCTTCTCTATCTCTATCTCTATATCTTATAAAATAAGAACGATTTTTTTCTCTGTCTGGCCTTTCTACGTTATCTTCTTCTAAACCACCCAACGGATTTTGATGCGGTTTTCACCATTATGTAGAGTATTTCTCAGGGAAGGATGATATATGGTTTATTATATGTATATTTTATTGTAATTTGACATAAATATGATAAATGTGTATAAAGTCCTACCCGTTCAGACACTTTCACGCATGCGCTGCTTTAATGGTAAGTCCTACATGAAAACAATGTACTAGAGTATTATTTCTCTTAATAAGATCTACAAAAAAGTCAGCGACAGCATATTCGTATCTTCTAAGGATAACATACAGTGAGCATATTTCTGTCTAAAAATAGTAATTTGAATATATTTTTTATTTTGAGGGATGTTTGTCCATAATGGTATCAATCCTTATCCTTTTAAATACTTTATTAATTTTCTACGTTAAACGAAGATAAAATTTGCTCTTTACACTAATTTGAAATTACGAATAGTTTTAGAGAAAAACACATTTAATTGTTGACACATCACGCCGGCTATAAGCCGCAGTTTTGGCGCAAGTTTTATTTATTACCTTACCGCAGCATATAAATAAGTATATTAGTTACGTTGGCCATTTAATGGAGATCAAAACTGTCTTTTACTGTTTTTCATTTTAATAAGTACTTTAGAAGTTGTTACAATATCAGAAAATCCTTGCTTTGAAACGGCTCGCCACACGCCATGCGTCCCCCCGCGCCCCGCGACGTTTTGCTTATATAAGCGCGTCCGCCGCGCCCGCCTGCCTGCCATCACCTGTCGAATCGCACGTTCCGATATAGATTAGAAGGGACCCTATCGTCCCCTAGACCCGTTCGCGCCGGAGTCCCGCAAGGCTCCACTCTTTCACCGTTGCTATACGCGCTTTACACTAGCGACATTCCGCGTACCGATAAAGTAGAACTTGCGATGTATGCCGATGATACCGCCCTTTACACCACGGATCGCTCCGCTTGGATCCTAGCCGAAAGACTGCAACGAGCTGCCGACGCCCTAGGCGATTGGTTCAGCAAGTGGCGGTTCGAGGTTAACCCGGAGAAAAGCGTAGCCGTCCTCTTCCCTCGTAAGCGTTACGAGACCGTCTCGACTATTTACCTGCAAGGCAAACCGATCCCCTGGGAATCCAAGGTCAAATACCTAGGCGTCGTACTAGATTCGAAACTCTCCTTCCGGCCGCACATCACGTATGTCAGGAACAAAGCCACATACGTCATGAACAGGCTGTATCCGCTCATCTGCAAGCGGAGTAAAATGTCACTTCGCAACAAGCTGACATTGTACAAAACTTGCATCCGTCCCGTCATGACCTATGCTTGTGTCGTGTTCGCACACACCAAGATAGACCTCCTTCAGAGGGTCCAAAATAAATTCCTACGAATGGCATCCGGATGCCCATGGTACGTACGCAACGTTGACCTACACAAAGACTTCGAGCTAGAATCGCTCAAGGAATTCTGCAAGCGCCTGGCCAAGCGCTACTACGAGCGTGCAGATTCCCATTCCAACCCACTCATTGTCGAAGCGTGTAAGTACGCTCCTCACCCACATCCACGTCTTCGACGCCCTCGAAGCGTGCTTCTGGACCCCGACGATCCTATCACTGCTGCCAACGCCCAATACATTGGGAGGACCCACTCCTCAGTCCCATGTCCCACTCTCCGCCGCCGTAAGAGGCGGCGAGGCCAGTCATATCTAACGGCACGCCCGCGCCTCGGCGCGGCGGGTCCCAATGGACGAAACCCACCATGATTAGCGTACGCGGGGCATTCCCCCGCGATCGCCATCACTTCACGAGCGTCCATCAAAGCTCGTAATTCTAATCTTCAGGGGCGAGCTACACTCGCCCCTCCCAGCCCGGTGACGCTGTCAAGACCATTCCAGGTCAACAGCATTAAAGTCCATTCGAAAAAAAAAAAAAAAAAGCCCGCCTGCCTCTGTACTGTAGAAAAGTAGATGTAGATGCGATTGTACGTATTGGATAATTGGAGTTTAATATATTTAGTTTCATCTATTTTGATTAATAGAATAGTAGGTAGTCTTTTGTTCATAATTTCTTCCGTATAAGTATTTTAGTTTAAGAGAACAGTAGGTAGGCTTTTGTTTATCATTTCTTGCGTTTAAGTATCCTGTTGTTTATTTTGTTTACTCTTCTTCTGTTCTTTTATTATTTTCTTTACCTTTTAAACATAGGAAATGTTTTTAATTTAATTATACCACGACAAAGTCGTTCAAATATAGGTCGTAGAACAAGAAATGCAAATAAAAATCGTTTAAATCTTAATAATGAAAGCGTATATGAGACGGAAATTAGATAGTAATTTAAATATATTTACTTATTGAGAGGGATGTGTGTCAATAATGATATTAATTCTTACCCTTTTAAATAAGTTATTAATTTTCTACGTTAAACAAAGATAAATTTTGCTTTTTACAATATTTCGAAATTACAAATAGTTTTAGAGAAAAGCTATATCGACTCATGTTATCCCTTACTCTCAGTGTATAAATAAGTATATTAGTTATCTTGGCCATTTAATGTAGATCAAAATGTTGATTTGTAGCACAGATTTGAAATTACGATAATAAAAAAATTCTTGCTGTGTAACGGCTCGCCGACCTCCACGCTTCCCCCCGCGCCCTCGACATTTTGCTTATAAAAATGGATCCGCCGCACCCGCCTAGCTTGGGCATGGAAGGAGGGCCTGCTCATCATGTTGCCCAAGGCTGGGAAGAGCCCATAGCAGCCTGAGGGGTACCGATCTATAACCCTCCTTTGCGCGGTCTCCAAGCTGTCCGAGAAGTTATTCCTCTCACTTCTCCAGGCGCACATCCACCCATGAAGCGAGCAGTTTGGCGAGCGGGTATACTACTCTGGTTACACTACGCCGTAACAGCGATCAACCGAAAGGAGAGAGCAATAGCAGTCTTCTTCGACGTAGTACGCGTATTCGACCACGTCTGGCACCCGGACCTACTTCATTAAGTGCTCAGAGCCGGCACCCCCCAGCACGTCGCGCATGTCTTTGCCTCCCTGCCTCAGTAACAGGACATTTTTCCTTCAGAGTTAAGAGTTCGAAGTATAGCAGCGACTCGATCGTTGCCGTTGTTCCCCAGGGCAGCATTTTGTCACCTGCTCTCTACGCACTATACACTGATGACATCACATCGCCCTAGCGAGTATCACTCAAAGAGAAATCCTGCAGGTGGTCCAGAACCTCATCCTCCGTCGAGTGACGCAGGCGCCATACTACGTGAGAAACACCTCGCATCACCGCAACCTAAAAATAGAAAGCCTGGAGGTACACATTGGTCGTCTCGCGTCCAACGCATTCCGCTGCGCCAATGTATCGGGTCACCTGCACCTAAGGAGCAGCACTCCGTGGCATATCCGGCCGCCCGAGGTCAGACGTCAGATGACTTCCGAGGGACTTTCTATCCTCCTCCAAATGCGACTCATGAGCCTTGCATTGATCCTTGGCCGTTTAAGCTGGGCCTCCCTCAGGAAACCGAGGGTCTCACCTGACTGAGTTGACCGCCTAGATGGCATTTGATAATCTTTCCAATCCCGTCCCTCACGCCTCTCTCTGTGTCTGCTCTAGAGCAGGTTATCGCTTGAGACCACGGCCAAGGAACCAACGCCCAAATGTCGTTCGAGACGAGAGAATGCTTCAATTCTGCGCCTGGCTCTATAGCAAAGTAAATTTAGAAGCGATTGCACGTATTTTGGAGTTATCCAATAATTATAATGTATTTCGTCGCAGCATTGTTGGTTACATCTTTCGTTTAAGTATTTTTGGGTAAGAGAATAGTAGGTAGTCTGTTGTTTATAATTTCTTTCGTTTAAGTTTTCTGTTGTTTGTGTCATTTGTTCAGGTGTGTGTTTTTTTAAACAATTGGAACATCCTTATTGGAGCTACGAAAATGTGGGTCACATTAAGGTTTCAATAATTTTCACATTAGTAATCTTAAGTGCTTTGCAAACATAGGTACATTATATGAATAATTCAGTATTTAAAGCGGGCGAAGCCGCGAGCGGGTCGCTAGTATAAGTATAAATATTTATTGACTGCCTCCGTTTACGTTCGCACCATTTATCTTTATTACAATAATATCAGTGTCGTTACATTTTCATCCACTTTTACCCTTTCATCCGGTTTTATCTACGTTCATCCACTCCGCGTCAATACGGTTTATCGATTCAACCGTTCATTCATTATTTGCAGGTGGAAATTTAAAGGACGACATTCAAAGGATTTCGAAGTTTATACAGTAGATGTGCTGTTGATAGTGTAGATAGTGTTCGTATGGAAAACAATAGGAATATATTTACCAATAAATTTCCTTTAATTTATCATCTCTCACATTTAATAGCAGGATATGGAGGGAGAACTTAGAGAATATATTTAAAAAACTACTATCAGCTTCACGCTGTATCCCGCACACAGCAGGGTAGGCAGAGAAGAAGAAGATACTCCGTTCCCCACTTTCTGACAAATTCTGGAGGCATTGCGTGTTGAGTGGCAGAACTCAACGCCGCGATTAACCTCGACATCAGAGCGAAGAAATGGAAATATAAATTTAAGTAAATAAAGAAACTACAATACTATACTATATTTCTGGCTATAAGTATATAAGTATAGTATATATATTCTAAATACTGACGTTGGAATAGAGAGATATAGGTATTTCGATAAAATTTTATTTGTATACAAAATATATATAACATGGAATGATACTCAAAATATTTTTATAAGTTTTGGAAAGGTTAATATTTTTTAGATTCAGTTTACAAATTCAATTATAAAATCTCCTGAAGTAGTAGTAGCAGCTTCTGTCCGAACTAATATTATAAAGATGAAGAGTTTGTTTGGTTTACACACTAATTTCAGGAAGTACTGGCTCGAATTAAAGCTTATTTTTTGGATCACTCATTTATAGAATAAGACTTATAATTCTATGTGACCCATTGTGAGCCCATTCTGAAAGCAAGAAGCTCTTGAAGCTCTTCAAAAAGCACTACCGTAACATCGTTTCTACCTGAAGGTGACTCACTGTATATAAGCCGGTAAACCTGTCCGATGTTACGGGACTTATTGTTCTTCGGAAAGCACACTGGACCCGACGTCTCATGAGTACATCCGCGAGTTCTTTGCATCGCCCGGTTAGAGAGCCAATATTCTACGTTGCAAAGCGGAGTTTCCGTCTGCGTACTTACGTCTTTAGCTGTGCCCGATACGGTAGCCCTTGCCCACTTATCGCAGGTGTAGGGCGATGTGCCTGTGCGTCATTTTGCGGCGACGCCCTAGCCGTACCCAGTCTCTTCTTAGCTCATTCCGAGCGAGTCTCATGGCGAGTTGTGGTAGTTAGTGGAGCGATCTGACCTCCAAAACCCGATTATGAGAAAAACCGAGGGGAGAGGAATAGGGCAGGTAAAACGAGAGAGAAGGAAAAGAAAGGAGGAAGCTAAAGAAAGGAGAAGGGGGGGGAAGGACACCACTCTTACGGACTGGATGAGGGTATATTAGTGGTGGCTCGAGGATCCGGGGTCGCGTACCCGTATGCCCACAAACAAATATCGGACAGATATTATATAATTTTTTTTTTATTTATTTTTATATATTATATAAAAATAAATAAAAAAAAAAAAAAAAGAATATATTTATATATATACAAATATATAAAAAAATATAGTTAACGAATATATTATATAATCTCCTTTTTGATAAAAGAATCATTAATTAATACATAAATGAAAACTGAACGGCATCAGTTGTCACTTAAAAGCCGTATTCATGTCACATTTTATAAACGCAGACAGCTTTCGCCAATAATTTTATAGTATTTCACAATTTTCTTTTATGATTTATTTATTCTTTACATCATGATTTTTAATATTTTCAAAGTGTTATTACCACATATATATCTGGAGAATATTTTAGCGTTAAAATTCGTTAAACACGATATATAAAAGAAAGATAGTAAAGAAAAAAATAATATGTCATTACTCTTAATATTCAATATAAAGAGTTGTTCCTTTAGTAATCTGATATTTGATATAATTATGAAATACTGTGTTAAGTTCCGCTATCCATTATGCTATATCTCTGAAATATACGGAAAATGCACGCTTAAAATACATGTTACATATAAAGTAAAAATCTTTAACTTCAGTAGTTAGTTACAAGGTAAGTGAGAGTATAGAAACAACGCCCGATATTGGATCATCACGAATGCCATTATGTGAGTTTTTATTGGAAAACTTTTGGTAACAAATTCGCTGTGACTTGCAAAGAAAACGACTTGGAATATTTCGAAAATGTCGTGGTTTATTCTTGATTTTTTTTTAATTTCGCTAATAAACTGCAGTTTGCTGACAAACTGAAGTGGCACCATACCGTGTCCAGATGCTGTGGATGATACTGGTGACTTACTGTGCAGTTAGAAAATTCTACGGCAGGTACCAGGTCAAACAGTTCCCTAAAATATTCCCCACGATAAATATGGTACGGAACGCACAGCGAATATTCATCTCTATGCAAAGACAAAGTGTGTAAGTTTTTCTGATTATTGGGTCTCCGATGATTCACACATTGTATTCGATCAAATGGTTCAAGCTGCTACTGGGTTACACCAGCCCAGAGATTGGTACAGTAAAGTCGAACTTGGACGCTGTACACGGTCAAACAGTGTTTTGGAGGGAAGTAAACTCTCACTCTGTCGATAATGCCCCCCGTTTCTTTAAGGCCAACTTGGCCTTGTTTTCCCGATGATCGCGAAGTGTCGGTCATCATCGATCATCGGGAAAACAAGGCCAAGTCACTTGAAACGTTAAGGACCAATATGCCCATAACGGGTGAAATTTTAAGAGGAACGTTCTAAAAAATTGGTGACACGACAAATGGAGTTTTCTTAATGGGTAACACGCAAACGTTAACGTTTTAATTTTTTAAATTATTAGGCCTATACGTATGTATATAGCCTAGATCTTTAGGTTATATCACATTAATAAATAATTATTGAATTTCAAATTGAATGTCTATAGTAAATAGTCAAGCTAAACTATCGGAAATCTTGTAAATATGTTTCAGTTTATCTAATAAAATTCAAAGAGAACATAAACTAAACGAGAAAATCATTATAAAGGCTAAATTTCAACAATCAAAATTATCTTTCGGTAGGGAAACTTACAGCAAACTTGTGCATAAGTAATTAAAGTTATAAACTTATAGTTTTGTATCCGCCCGAGGTCTTCCAAATTCTGACCGGTTCATATAATATTTGGAGTTATGTTTGGGAAATTTGTTGTTATTTAGTTATAGGGGAATTTAGTATTTTGAGGTGATTTTTAGATTTAAGCTGATTTTAATCTTGCATAAGATTCTTTAATAATATGATGTTTTTTAGAATCGCGATTCCCAATGAGAACAAACGTAAATCTAGTTTTAATATTAAATCACAAGGAATTAAATATAAGAATACTTGTAAAAATGTAAAAAAATAACAATATATATTTTTGAAGCTACACGTACCGCTTAGCAGGATAGCAGACACCGCCCAATTTCCGAGACGTTGTGGTATGTGGCCGCCGCACTTGTCTTTCTTACTGAGGAAATGAAGATAGTTCATTCCTCCGAGTGGAAAACGAACCTATAACGTCACATTTATAGTCATGCGCTACACAGCGCCACGACCTCTAACACTTTTATAAAAAGTTATATTGCTAATATTTTACACAATTATTAATGTTATTATAATTTTGCAATAGTCAATGTTGAACCTGCTACCTTAACACATACCTTTAGGTTCAACTTTCATTATAAATAACTTCATTATTTAATAAAATAACCGACTTTACTTACCCATTCTGACGCATGGTCGATTACACGTCCCTTAGAAGCTTTTGGGGTTGCGGTCACATCAAAGGATTGACTAATGTATGGCGTTAACACTGAAATAACATGTTTATTTTTAAATGTAAAATGAAAAAAAATATGTTAGTTAGATTTGAATCTGCTATATTTGGATCAGTTATGTGATAATTATAGGTTGGCATGCTATTAACTAACTTAAATAGCTGCTTTTTTACCGCATAGCAAAGTAGACGGTGGAAACATAGTGTTAAAACACTCTATCTATTTATTGTACAAAACTAGGATTTTAATGTGTGCTTATTGGACACTGTTACATCATTTTTAACAAATATCTTTATTGTTTCAGGTATAACAGCTGTTTATTGTTTTAATTGTAAGTTACTTTTTTCTATATTTTTTAGCTTCTCGCTGTATCTATGCATGTAGGCATAAGAACTAAGTTTTAAGACACTACCTTCCCTACGCACCACCTAATGTTCGAGAGCGTGTTGACTAGCGGAACTCAACGTCTCATTACCAGAGTAAGAAAATAAAAATAAAAATGAATTATCCCACGTATGGGAATCGAACCCACAACCGTCGCCTTCACAGATTCTGTACAGTCACACTCGAAGTAACCTCACATACGATATTAAACACTAAAAAACTACAAAACACATCAAAATCAATAACACGAAGCTACAAACAGAAACTGTTAGCTTTTATTAATTGCTCCTCGTTTGTTCCAACAGTCGGTGAAGACATGTATTGCTCCGTAACAAACGGTCGCCCCTCAATACCAATACTAATATGGGCGATGGGTGCGCCGCGAAATATTAATGTACTAGCGACCCACGCGCGGCTTCGCCCGCATATACTTAGTTTTATATTATAGCTAAATTATGTAATATAATCTTTGTTTAAATTGTAGCTTATGTTTTATTCTTGTATACATATAAGCCATATTAATTTAAAGTTTAATCAAAATCAATTCAGTAGTTGTTGCGCACAATTAATTATTTATAATATTTGTAAAAGGTCGTCGTGGGTAAGGGACATAAGCGTGCGACTGTGAACGGGCTGTGGGTTCCATTCCCATTTGAGGAAATTAAAGACATAAAAGCTTAAAGATAAAAAATAATATTCCCAAATACAAAGTTTTTATTAATAAAAAATCAAAATCATCAACAGATTACTACCTACTTCAAAGAAACAGTAAGCATAACGACTTATAAACTGAGATAAGAAAACTTTAACTTTTCCACGCACTTCGATCATTAAGTTTTGCAGAATGTATACATTAACCCAAAAGTTTGACGGTCCCCTTGATTAAAACGAGGTCTTTTATGTAAGAAAAAAATATATAATACAAACTTATTTATATATTTTCCATTCTATATTCTTTTCCCAATTTTCCTGATATCCCACAGGAATTCAATTAATTTTGCTTTTTTAAGTAAATTGCTATAAGATCGATAGAGATGTGACTTTAGGTAAGATTGAATATCAATTTATAAATTGTAACATTAGCGTCAGCTATATATAAATATAGTAAAGTATTTTATTCGACAAAATTGCTAGAAAGTAATCATTTTACTGAATTGGCTGAAATGTTAGTTTACAAATGTGCGGATATTGTTCTTCAAGCGATAATGTTATTGGTATACTAAAGTAATATAGATTAGTAAACAAATAATTGTATAGTACTAGCAGGCGAAGCCGCATGCGGGTCGCTTGTTGATTCTAAAATCTTTGTCTATGATCTTTTCGCGATATTCATACAGTTTAATATTTTTTTTGCGGACTTACGACATAAATTATTTTAATCCGATTAAGAAGTTTCATTTAAAATCACATATACATACATATTACATATGTACGTACTTTTAATGAATACAGTTCAAAAATGTTCGACAATTTTATTCCCACAACAAATAGTTGTATATCTCTAATTTATCTCACAACTACTGTTAACCAAATAAGGCATTTAGAGGCAGCGCTTAGAATCGTAACTTATCCATTTATGTGACACACGGATAAAATAATCGTTTAATTTTTTTTTCTTTTTAGCGTCACGCTATGTTCCGCGTATAACAGAAAGTAGGCAGAAAGAAAGTGTTGGGACACTCTCTTGCCCACTGTTCGCCCAATTTTTAAGGTATTGGTTATTTCACACTTAATTCCACAAATTTACGTATTTGGAGACATTGCGTACTTTCTCTAACCATATATATTCAGAAAAAATATAAACTAGATTAAAATAAAACATTCGCTCTGATTATCCCGTTTGGGATAAATGAAGGTATAAAATTACGAAAGTAAAATAAATAAATTGAGGCCGCCGTGGCGCACCGGTACAGCATCTAACTGTAAATATGCAACGGTTGTGGGTTTGAGTCCCCTAGAAAAATGAATTTCTTTTAAGATGTAACCCGTCGGACTCTCTGTCCCCATTATGAAACTTCTGTTTCGCACTTTCCGGTGAATTCTTAAAGCATTGCATATGGTGGAAATCAGCGCCGCGCTTTTCTGAGTTTTTATGTATTTACATAGGCCGTTTTAGGCGACGTGGACAAAGAAAGGTACTAGATTTCCTCAGCATACCCAACATATAGCAATATACCGGATATAGCATTAAACAAAAAAAAACACAAAAAGCTAAAGAAACAACCTCCACAGCAGTGTGTCGTATACTTTCGTATTTCTCATCTCAACATTTATAAGCGTTTGTTCGAACGTCTCGACGATTGACGTTTATTTTTTCACTTTGCCAGTTTTACGCGTTTAGATTAAGTCGTTGTTTTTTTTCTTTTTTTCTGTTTACATTTCAATATATTGGTTATCGATTCGAAGTCAATTTATGTTTATTGTGCTTTCCATTAGGCGTTCCAGTTTTTGGGCATTATTTTAACTTTTATTTTTTTTCTATTACCTACTTTGTTTATAATTCGTCGCCTAAGTCGTGAATCGTCTTGATTTGGGTGAATTTTGTGTGTAATTTTGTGTGGATATTGGGGTCACTAATTCTATTCTTATATTTTTTTATAGCCTTACCCACATCGCAGGGCAGGCAGAGAAAGTTTAGTGTTAAGACACCGTCTGATCCCCGCCCTTTCTGTCCAATTTCGAGATTGAAAGAGAGAATTACGAAACAAAACGCCTCACATTGTCTTTTTGCCAGAGCAAGAAAATGAAAATACTTATCTTTTGTTTCATAATAAAGTTGAGTTCCGCCATTTAACTCTCAAATTCGGGAGGAAAGTGATGAACGAAGTGTCTTGACACTAAGTTTCCACTTTGATATATGCGGGATACAGCGTGAAGCTATATATATATTTTAATGAAGCAATACGGACCAAACTATAAAACATCTATCTTCAAACATTTTTGTCTTCACAAAATTAACATTTGAAGTGTTATTGCCAAAACATACTGCATGTAGGTTAATTCTTATGCATTAGCATAATGGCTCGACCGAGCACCAAACCTGCGACCGTTACGACGACAAGCACGTTAAAGACATCATAAATATTAAAAGCTATACATATATTAAATATTATTATATTAATTTTGATTTAATAGGTTTAAATTTCCATTTATCTTATTATATTTTTTATTAATTTTGTTTGAAATTTGTCGACTTTCGACTCGTTTGAGCAGATGGTTGGTGAGTAATGGATATAATTTCACCCACTTGACGGTAATTGCGTAACGTAGTAGAATTTATATAAAATATTCGAAAAAAAATAATGTTATTTTTTCATTTTTTCTCCTATATTTTTTTTATACTGAGGCCGTCGTGTCGCAGTAGGGCAGTATTTGACTGTAAACATTACGAGAGGTCATAGATTTGATCACTAACCGGAATTATTTTATTTCTTTGTTCTGATTGACAAGCATGACATATACAAAACCATGTCTTCACAAATCAAACCATCTCTTCAATTTATATATATGCATTTATATTAATATTTTATATATATAATTTTAGGGTTCCGTGTCTCAAAAGGTAAAAACGGAACCCTTATTATATATCATTTTCTTGTCTGTCTGTGTGAGATCGCGTGAAGGTATTAAGCTAAACTTATTATTAATATATAAGTAAAATATATATTATTAATATTAAATATTTAAGTTTATGGACTCTCGAAGCACAGAAAAATCAAGCTTTTAAGTCAACGCAATCAAAAGATACGAGCATTTATGCATCATTTTTGCTGAAATTTGCTGCTTAATTAAAACCTATAGGATTCATCAAGTGGACCTACAAATATGAAATTTTGCACGAAGTGAAAACGTACATACAATGTAAATAAAGGAAAAAATACCAATAGTGAAAATTTTTAGGTTAATAAACTTATATTTGTAGTTCATTTCATACAAAAAAATATCCACTGCCTATAAATGTGCAAACGCCCACAAACTTAGGTTTCTCAATTTTTTCTGTTGATCTACTATCCTAAAATTGGTACGCTAGCGTTAGTGGGCGAGTCCCATTCGCACTTAACCGTTTTTTTAATACCTTTTAAGATATTCTGAAGAAACTACAGAATCTTGTCACACACTATGTATGTAAATTAGAAGGCTCTTTAAGGCACACTATGCCACGTACCAAGATTTAATGTCTAGAAGTAATTAAGCTCGCTCACCCATCCCGTCAATAAACTACTACAACTACAACTAGAACGTTGTAGAAAGCAATATAGTAATGATAATGTGCTCTTGTAGTACGCTGTAGTCTTGAAGTGTTTATACTGCTATGAAATTGAATTTTGTTAATTAAGTTGCATTCAATGGTTTTATCTAACAAAGGCTGGAATGCGTCGTGGCGCAGTGTTATAAGCGTGTGATTTTCAACTCGGTGGTTGTGGGTTCGATTTCCACTCGGAGGAATGAATTATTATTAATAACAATTTATTTTAGTTTATTAAATTAATAATTAACTTTTGATTTTAATGATTCGATTACCTAGGCGCGGCGTTGAGTTCCGCCATTTATCACGCTACGCGTCCAAAATTCGGCGGAAAGTAAGCAAAGGTTTGTTTTAACACAAATTTTTAGGTGAAGCTGAAAGAAATATGTTGTAGCTTCGTCTGCAAAGTGAAAGCTTCACGTTTTGTCCATAGCGGGTAGTCAGAGAACACAGCGCCAAACGCTACGGCCTCTGCATACCTCATCCGCCGTGTCCACTGTTATAACGTACGTGGAATACATGCCCTCCGGGTAGTCCTCATGCTGTATACTTAAACTTTCTCCAGTAATTTTCAGCTTTTTAAATGAAAAAATTTAATCGGATTAATCGAGTATACTTAGTTTCATACATTTTTGGAAACCCGACGTTTCGAACACTTTGCAGTCCGTCACTGGTCACGCGCGCACTATTATATCAAACTACCGCCAACGATTTCTTAATTCGTTGGCGGTAGTTTGATATAATAATTACGTCATCACAGACGCACGCCACCTCAGTCTACCACCACGTGTGACCACGTGTATAACACTAAATATACGCGATTAATCCGGTTAAATAGTTTCATTTAAAATGTGTAATAATCGTGAAAATCAAATATATTATTAATTTTCAGCTTTATAATACTAACATAAATGATAGAATAAAGTTTACTCATATATAAGAAAAGTTTAATAGAGCTATTTTTAGTGAGGACTGTACGTGTAAGTTAAAATCCTAAAACAAGACTTTTTTTAATTTTTGGAGAATGGAAAATGGTTAAAAGAGTGACTCATCATAATAACGGTGAGTTTTGATATTTTTGTAAATATTTTTTATAAACTTTATTTTTACTCCATTAATGGATTACTTTGTTGTCTGTCTGTCAAAACCATATATGTCGAGATCGCGAGGAGATTTCAAGATAAAATTATTATTAAATATCTAGGTTTACGGGTTTTTAGAGTACGTGGTTTTTGTTGCGTTTCGTTTGAAATTTGTCGCGTATTTAAAACCTAGTCTACTTCCCGTGGACCTACAGTTATTTGATTTGACACGATGTCAGAACATGCAATACAAATGAAGTAAAAAATATCACAATTGGAAATTTGAATTTATATTACAGATAAAAACGAATACAAATTTATAATTGTAGTTCAAATCATACATAATGCGTAAATATGCTTGTAAAATTAAGTTTGTCATCTTATATAACTTTAACTTCTCTTTTATCTACGACCGTCCAGTTTTTTGAAATTGTGGTTGTAATTGTGGCTTCAGTCTTTACTAGGGGGAACAAGTTATTTTAATTCCCTTGCCGAATAGACAAAACGCGGCGTTTAGTTCCTTAACACAATGTCTTCACACTAGTGTCTTTTTTTAATTAAATTAAAATTAATTAAACTTTAAATTAGTTATGATAATAAAAAAAATCTTATAACTGAACCACGTCACGTTTAACGAACTGTATATAAAAACAGAAAGTAACACATAACAAAAAAACACCTTGAGAAGAAAATTTGTCAAAAAATGTCAAATAAAAAACACACTCTTTAATTATGTTAATGTTGTTATTTAAATGCAATATTTAATCGATAGAAGTGATTGATATAGCGTTCTATCGCTTTGGAGCTGAACTGTTGGTCGGGGAACTATCAATTATTATAATTTGAATGTTCTGAGGACGTGTTGTTTTTTTTAAATGGGAATTATTTATGGGGTCCCGTGGCAAGTTGTTTTTGATTTGTTCCATAATTAATGATGATATAGTTAAGATTTAAATAAAACAAAAAAAATGCTGCGCACCTTTTGACGGGATATATATATATATATATATATATATATATATATATATATATATATATATATATATAGTATGTTTACTAATACTGTGCTGAACTAAATGGCAAGACACTCCGTTTCCGTACAATTGTTCAGTCATTAAATAGAGTTATTGAATCATTGAATAGAGTCGCGGAATTCAATAAGATCGTGCTTTGTGTATCAGAGCGGAGAAATATAAATAACTTAAATATAATAATTCTCCAGAGTAGAAATTGAACCCACAACCATCGCGTTTATCACTACGTCACGAAGGCTTAAATTATATTATTACTTACTATAAAATGTAGTTTTAACAAATTAGCTACTGTGGATGAAGGCCAATAAATTATTATACATGTTGCCAATTAAAATCTAATGCTCGAAGATTTCGTATCGGAAATCTGATTGGTTTCGATTATGTGAGAATTTATTACTGTGAACTAAAACAAGATGGAAATTAATTACGAAATTTCGCAAACTTTGAAGCTTTTAATAGTTTTTGGTAGTATTATTTTTTACACTTTATAAGGAAGATATTTTTTTTATTTTAAAGAAGTTTTGGTATTATAGTTAAAAATATATGGAGTAGTTTTGGGTTCGATTCCCGCTAAAAGGAATTAATTATTTTCATTTAGTCCTTTTAGTATCAAGGTAAAGTAAGGCATTGAATTCCGCCACTCAACACCTAATATCTCGAAAAATCGGTCGGATGAGATCGTTGAGATCCATTACTTAGTGTCCAATGTTGAAATGGTTTTAAAACTGTTGGAAATTGGAGAACAGTTGACTGTAAATGTCTTGCCTAAGCTCATAAAATCAGGCTCACGCTGTATCCCGCACACAACATCGTAGGCAGAGGGACTTTAGTATTAAGATATTCTGTTCCCCCACTTTCCGTTGAATTTTGGAGGCATTTCGTTTTAAGAGGCGGATATCAACGCCGCGCTTTGCCTTGACACCATATCGAAGAAATGGATATATAAATTTAAATAAATATTTAATTTCCTCGAGTAGGGAACGAACCCACAACCAATAGCATTTACAGTTACACTTTATGCCCCCGTGCCACTACTGGCCCAAGTTTGTAAATTATCAAAATATATCGATATAACTAACGATACAAGCAAACATATTCAGTTGAATGTTAGTCAACACGACGCCGCGTCTAAACTTTTACAATTATACTAACCATCAATATAAAGTAGGGTGAAGGGTAAACAACCTAAATGTTATTACTTTAGGTCTGTAATCTGTGCAAAGTTTGAAATTTCAATTTATTTTGCTGTTTCTACTTAATTTTCTGGTGTGTTGAGTTGAAAAATTATTGGCGTATCACTCTGTATTTTTTCTTTTTTTTTGTTTATAGTTTTATTAAGAAAGCAGCTTCGCGGTTTTTATCGCATTGCAAGGGAGAGAGGACAATTAATGTTGAGACACTTTGTTCACCATTTCGCACAACAGTCAGAACATTTTGTTGAGTAGCGGAACTTAATTCCACGCTTTGTCTACTAGGGCAGAAAAATTAAAGTAATTTAAATATATTCATTCGTCTCGGTAGAGAACGGCGCTTACAGCCAGGTGTAGGCGGGGCAAACAACATTTCGTTGTCTACTGGCACAAGATAATCCACCAAAATTACCTATGTGTTTAGGTTAACTTATTTTTTTCTTCAAGTTGTATATCACATATAGCAGAATAGGCAAAATGAACTTGGGAATCTAGTGTTAAGGCACTTCGTTCCCATTAAGACATACAGGTATGTGTTCCTCATTTTCCGCAGAATTCTTGAGGCATTGTGTGTTGAGTGGCGGAACTTAGCTGAGCGCTTTGCCTCGCACCAGAGCGAGGAAATGAAAATATGAAATATTCCGTTTTCTCAAGTGAGAATCGAACCCACAACCGGTCACGTTGACAGTTTTTGCCAATGTGAGACGATGCTTTCCAGTTTCCTTGTTACCACAGCGAGAAAATGAAAATATTAAATATATTATCCAGTGGGAATCGAACCCACAACCGTCGTACGCTTGTACCCCTACGATACGATGGCCTCAGTTTAACCGGGGAAGTTTATTTTTATGATATTCGTATTATATTAAAGAATAATGTACAAAACTTTGGCAATTTCACTAAGCGTTGAACCAGAGCATAAAGCCGAAACAGGTCAGGTCGAAGTGTAAACAGTTGAATATTCCTAGCGTCTAGTGTTGACCGTTCATTTTAGTTTAAATTTCATATTGATATAGCTAAAAAATAATAAATATTCACAATTCGGCCGAAAGTAAGAAACGAAAGTGTTTCAATAGAAACGTAATGTCTGAACACTGCGTTCCCCGCTTCCCCTGCCTAGCTTGTTATATGCGGGATACAGCGTGAATAATAAAACACATTTGAAATATATATACATACATACATGTATCACATAAACGTACTCGTGCTCTCGACAGAGCAACGTCAAAACTTTTACAATTACACTAAACGATAAAAGGTATAACGTGACGGCGTTACGAGGCGGGTCAAGGGTAAACACTGACGCTTCAAACTCCAGAGAGTTGAGAGGGAATTTGACAAATGAAAAAATATATATTATTCGTTTTGAATATGACTATTGTTTAGTATATATATATGAAAATAATTGTTTTAGTGATAATTCACTTTGTATTATTCACGTCTTGTATTATTTAGCTTCACGGTCTTTCCCGCATAACACGTAAACAGAGGAAACCTAGTGGTGAGACACGAGATATTGCTTGGTTGGTTGCGAAACTCAATGCAAAGGCTTGTATTGTCATCTTATTGACGAACATATATGTATGTGATGTTGTATGGATGCGATAGGCATCGTAACTCCTAAACGGAGGAATCGATTTTGATTGTTGTTTTTTCAGCCGTTTGAAGATCATCAGTGTTTTACTTGTTAAAGCTTTTTGTATCAAGTTTTTTTGTTTATTAATTATATTAAGATTTTTTTAAATTTTACAAAGCAATTTTTTTTATACCAAATGTACAACAGTAGAAGATTATAGTGAGTTATAATGCCACTTGCTATTTTCAAACATTATTAAGTAATATTTCATATTATTTGCCAGTAATTTATCTAACCAATACATATATTGAATATCAAAAAAAGTCAGCTTCACGCTGTATCACTGCAAATAGTTAAGCAGATGGAATCTAGTGTAAACTCTCCGTCCCACATTATTCGCAGAATTTTTATCCGCGCTTTGCCTTTGCCAATTTTACAAACACCGCGCTTTGCCTCGTCACTACAGCAAATAAATAATCATATGAAAGAAATAATAACTTATTCCTCCAAGTAGGAATCGAACCCACAAACGTCGCGTAGCAGTAATATGCTTGTGTGTAATTATGGATATTTTACATTATATGACAAAAAAGTCACATACTGGAAATTGAACCCATAACCATATTGCTTTCATTAATATCGCAACTGTTCCCCAGCTGTAACTCTCTTACTTAATACACACATAAATAATCTTAAACAAAACACACCAACACGCTGTATAATTTACGAATAAAACCTATAACATAAAAATTTTCAATCTCCTTTGCCCTTAAACCCGTAAATATTATACTTTCTACGACAAATTCATTTAATAAATTGCTCAAAACATGCGCTTTAGTTCGCATAAAGAATTTTTCTATCATTCAATTGAATTACAGCCCTGTGGTTACATACATAGAGTTGAATTTCTTCTATATACAGGATGCTTAAGCTTGAATAACCAAATGAAATATCTGTTTAATGTGTTTCTTAATTGATATAAAAGTCAGATTTAGATGCATTTATTTATATATTTACTTACATCAATCAAATTGAGTGTGATGTGATTAGGTTCACATCTTGTTATTTGGTAACAAGTACGAAGTCTTTGAAAAAATTTTAAAACTCGATTCTTTCTCACGCATTTCTCGTTCGCTTCTCTAAGGTAAAGGTATTGTTGCTAGCCTATATTATAATTATATTGTCATTTTTGTTTTGAATTTGACATTGACATTGAAAATAGCAACTGAGTTTGTGATCGGCTCTTCTTACTAAAATTTGACTATGATTTACACATTGATTACTAGAAATCAACGGTGTATTCTGACTAATTTAACACTTTTTCCGTATTGTAGAGTAGCCTGAAAAAACCTAGGGTCAAGACTCCATTTTACACTTGAATGGTACAACTCAACGTAAATCTTATCAGAGCTAGCAAATAATTCACAATTTGTTCGCGGATACTGCTCGTCTTAGCTTTCGTTTTCATGATTTTAATTGTCAAATCTACTTTTCGCCTTTCTTACTCTAAGCTGTCTAGCATTTTTCTCAAGAATCGTGGAAGAAAATATTATCAGTTCGGGAATATGAAAATGATTTTCTCATTCTAATGCTTGAAATACTTCTTCTTCTATAAGTTCGGCGATAGAAGGTTCCTTCGTGTTCCACTCTTTCTATTTTAATTTCGTTCCTTTTTAAGTTTCTCTTTTGCATGACTAATGTTGTAAATGCTTTTTAAGATATTGCTTCTCAATTTATGGATCTTGTGTGCTAGCTATACTTTATGGAGTTGGAATAAACCTGTATAAATAAAAAATGATCATCTCCATATGACTCAAATTTCCGAGAAAATTGTGTACAAACATGCACTCACTTACGAAACTTAGCATTCATTACGACCCTCCAAGTAGTTAACTAAACGAATGTTCATAATTTTTATTGACCATCTTGCCCTGATGTCATAAAACTCTAACAGCTTCACTATTGGTCGATTAGCGACGTCGTCTATCAATTTGCCACAAATTTATATTAAAATTTAATGAATACATCAGCATATCATGTTTAATGTATGTATTTCCTATGATGTATAGGTGGAGACCGTGGTTTCGTAATGTTTTATTTATTCGTGCCACCATGTTGAAATTTGTAGCTTGTTTTTGGTGTAAAATGGGTATGAGAAAATGTTAAAATAGGTAAATAATTACTGTTAGGTAGGTTTGCTTAAAGAAGACTACTCTGGCTCATTATATTATTGCCTCAATAGATATTTTCCGACGAGGCACAGCGACAGAGAGTCTTACAGTAAATGGGGCGGTTGTGGGTTCGATTCCCAATTTAAAATTGAGCTTTGTGTTTTTTTTACATAACTGCTAACAGAATAAATTATCAGAGATCATGTTAAAATTTTACTTTAGTAGAATGAGTCTTCACTCTATAGTTTTCAGGTTCAATTTCAACTTTTTATTTTGTTGTTCGGTATTTCAATAGTTCACCAAATTACAATACCTTTATCTATATAGTCTTTTCAAGTGGACATATTAAAATATAATCGGCGAATTTTATTGAATAGAGTGTCACAGCGGGCGGCGATGTCTCTTGTCGGTGTTGTCCTTGTCCCTAAGATTATTTGGTGTTATTAAATATTTTTATTAGCTTCACACTATGTTTTCATGCACCGCAATAAAGCAGGGTAGGCAAAAGGAACAAAACCTAAAGAAAAAACTTAAGACACTTATAAAATTGGGGAACACTTGCCGCCGAATTCTTGAAGCAATCAGAAGTATTGAGTGGCGGAACTCAACGCCGCATTGTTTGGTATTATATTTTTTTTTTATAAAACTAAGGTTATACCACTATAGTGTATAACAAGTTCATTGATCACAACGACAGCGTGAAAAAGCTTCTTTTATATAATTTAAAATCCACTCCATGTGCAACAAACTAGGACCTCACCAGATCGCTTCGAGTTATATTAAATTTTATGTCTCCTTTGACAAATTGCGTGTTTTACGATCACACGTCACACCCCACCTTCGGATATACTTATAAGTATGTGTGTGTCAACGGCCAGATAATAATAAACTTTATTGAAAGGATCACAGCCAAATTGTTTTTTCTGTATTCGATTTTTCTTATAAAATAGTGGGAAAGTTTATTTTTTAACAATATATTATTTTTTATATATTTTTGATTTATATGATACATGTATAGGTATGTACGGGGGTTTGTGAAAATTTGTAACTGCCTATAATAAGTAACTCTGTCCATAGGTATAGTGGGCTACATCGTATTATTCATTATTTTATTTATTTATTATTTATTATTATTATTTATTTATTTATTATTTATTGAGGCCGGTCGTGGCGCAGCGGCATGAGGTGTGACTGCAAAATCGACTGGTTGTGGGTTCGATCCCCACTCGATGAGATGACATATTTACTTAAATTTATATTTCCATTTCTTCGCTCTGGTGTCGAGGTTAAGCGCGGCGTTGAGTTCTGCCCCTCAACACGCAATGCCTCCTGAATTCGGCAGAAAGTGGGGAACGGAGTGTCTTAACACTAGGTTCCCTCTGCCTACCCTGCTGTGTGCGAGATACAGTGCGTGAAGCTGATTTTATATTATTTATTAATTTTTATAACTTCGCTCTTGGTAACAACTGGTCTTAACACTAGGTTCTCTCTGCCTACGCTCTAGTGTATGCAAAATATAGCATAAACCTAAAAAAAGAAATAAATTTATTGGATTTATAGTTGAGTCTGATTGTAAATGTGATGGTTATGGGGTCAGTCAATCAGTGATAAAAAAAGAAGCTCTACTTTCTGCCAGGTGTACAGGTGTCTTGAGTAGCGGAACTCAATTATTCATATTGTCGTTTTTCAATTAATTTCCTTATATGGGATCTAACACACTACAACCGTATTCGTTTATCATTTTAACTTCTTTAATTTAATGAATTGTATTTGTTTCAGGTAAATTTGCATTCAATAATACACGAAAGTTTTCCATATCTTCGAATAAGGTAAATAAATATAAAATAAAAATATGTTCATATTGTATTTAATTTATACGAAGTGATTCAAATATTTATCTTGGAAAATATAAAATATAAAAGGCTTTGAAAGATAGGAACGCAGCGGTCACCTCTTCCACCATAGCGGTCATGCCATCACCCTTATCCTAGTGCAAAATTCCTCACATCTCACATCAAATCAATTATCAATTATTATAAAATTTTAACATGTACTTATTTATAGTTATGTAATTTAATATATATTGTAATGTGAAAAAGTGTTAAATATACATATATAGACATTCGCTTAACCTTAGATCTAAGTAAAATTTTGTAAAATAATGTAAAGTTAAAAATATAATTTTCCTATTATAGGTATTAATTGTATGTAAACGATAATGTAATTAATATATATGATAAGGAAATTAATACATTTAAAAAGGGTACGGACCAAGTGTCTGTAGTGTTAAGAAATAAATAAATAAAAAAAAAAAAAATATAAAATGACTTATTTTTTTATTTAAAAATTATTTTATTATTTTAACAGTAATTTTTATAAATAAGGAATGTTGTCTTAGGTTAAGTAACGCTTACTCTTGTCAGAAGATGACGGGTTCGGACGATTCTAATCTTATCTAATAGCATATTTTAGTATGTCTCCAACGGGTTAGTTGACAATTGTAGTTTTATATTCTGGACAGCAGCCAAATTCATATATTATGCTGTCCATTTTAAAAGTAGAAAGAATATAATAAAAGAGAGCAAATAAGATATCAAGTGACAAATTTATACGATTTTTCAATCATCTATTGATAGTGCAATATCGAACTAATTTATAAAAACAGGGAAGTGCAAATAATTGAGGTAAGAGGGGCTCAAACCACTAGGGTTCTCTAGCTCCTACTACGGTCTTCTTATGCAAATCAGTAATGATACTAAACGAGATCGCGGATCGCATGTACGAGTCCAGTACTTATTACTACTCACGCATCTTCCTACTGAAAATCAAATAAATAAATCAGCTTCACGCTGAATCCCACACATAGCAGGCATAGTGTTAAGACACTCTGTTCCCCACTTTCTGCCGAATTCTGGAGGCATTGCGTGTTGTGTGGCAGAATTCAACGCCGCGCTTTGACTCGGCACCAGAGCAAAGAAATGGAAATACAAATTTAATGTTTTAATTAAATATTTAATAATTGTAAGTAAATATTTTATTTCCGCGAGTGGGGACCGAACCCACAACCAGTCGGATTTACAGTCTCTGTAAATCCGACTGGTTGTGGGTTCACAGACTTTGTGCCCCTTCGCCACAACTGGTCTTCTTTCTCCAAACCAAGAAAACGACACTTGAGACTTGTACTGATGTGTCCACACGAGCGATCCTGCGGTGTTTCTGTTGGGTTTTAATGGACTGGAACACGCAATCGTCGCGCTAGTCAGCCACTGCGTCATGGTGGCCTCAATTACGTGGTATATTAAAATCCATCACACATTAATTTTATAAATGTTTACTACAGATATACAGCTATAGTATACTATAACGAAACAAGCCTTGATCAAAAACTTCGAAACCATCTGCCCTTTAAACCTTATAAAAATGTTAATTTAACGACCATCATTAAGACAATTTTAATATATTTTATATACATATAAAGCAAATTAATTAATTGGTATCAATTGATTAGTTACACTTTAAATAATATATATATTACGAATATTGATTTGTTTGGAGGCTGTCGTGTCGCAGTTGCGATAGTTTTTACTGAAGGCAATGGAGATCTAAGTTCTATTTGGGGGAAGTGTTTTTGTCTAAAATATTTAGATTCTTGTTGTTTTTTCATGGGTCTGGTTACGCAAAACAGCGTTAAGGTTCGCAGCTCAAAGGCGGTCTAACTTGAAATGTCTTCACTAGCGTAAATAGTGGAAAAAGTAATGAAAGATTCGTACGATATGAGTACTACATTTTATTTAACCGACTTCCGTAAGGAGAAGGTTATCAATTCGATTGTATTTTTTAATATTTGTTACCTCAGAACTTTTGACAGGGTGAGCCAATCTGGATCATATTTTTTTTATTTGAAAGCTAGTGCTTTCCATTTCTGACAATATTTTTTTTTTATTGGAAAGGGTACACTTCAGGGGTAGTTTGATGAAAGTTTGGTTATATTCTGATAATAAGATCCGGGTAAAACTGAAGAAGTCGGGTTTTCTTTGTTAAAAATCATAATTATCAGAGAATAGTTACCAGTTGTGTGGTTACCTTGATTAAATAACCTTACGTATTAAATTATGAGATAAATTAAACTAGATAGAAAAACTCTTAAATACTACAAGAAAAAAAAAATATATAGAAACATGAAATTTTGCTGATAAATATATTCCAAGAGCAATCGTTTCATACGAGTTTACTATAAATTGTAAATGTAAAAGCTAAGAAATTATCTTTAAAAAAGCACAATAAGTTAATTTTTAATAGGAAAATATTTACCAGAATATTGCAAAGCGAAGGCTAATTTTCATCTATTTTCGAATTGCAGCCTTGAAGATTTTAATTAAAAATCTCGATAGTTCCATGCTGCCTGCTGTTGTTGAGGTAGTTTTTTTGTTTTCCCTTTTTCTTTTATCTTTATAGGGGAATTTAAAATTTTAAAATACAATATAACAACATAATAATTGTGTTCTTTCTTAGTTTTAAATATCCGTTTTTAAGATTATAAATACATATCTTCGAACAATTTTATATTAACTTTTTATTTTAATTCTCTCGGTAAATAGAGAACGGAGTTTTTTTACACTAGATTTTCTCTGCCTAATCTGTTTTGTGCGGAATAGAGCATGAATGTGCTTTTTCTTATTTGCTTCGCTCTTTTAATAGTTGGTTCAGTTCCAGGTCAGTTCAATTGCTATTGAGTTTTTCTATTGAAGAAATGTCGGCGTGAAGTTAGAAAATTGGCGACTATTTTTGTCTAAAATGGCGAAGTTCCAAGGTTTTCAGGCATCACGTTTCTTGTCTGTGTCCAATTTCACTCTGCACGTGAAGTATCAATGCCAAAGGGCTATAGATTTTGCGGCGTTGCGTTCCGACACTAATATGCTTCAGAATACGGCGGAAAGTGGGGAACAAAAGTGTCTTAATGAGGAATGGGAACTTTATGTTAAGACTAACATAAAGTTCCCAGGTTACTCTGCCTACTCTGCTAAGTGCGCCATATAGTGTGAAGCTAGGAAAAATATTTTGATTTATAATATAACTTTGAAAATTATATTAAACTACTATAACCAATTATTGCATACAAAATAAATATTTTTTAACAAAAAAAACCGACTTCAAACAACGAACTTTAAAGTAAAAGTTAATTTTACGTAAAGTAAACCATATTTTCATTTTGTTCTTCTCTTTTTTTGAAGTTGGTTCAAAAGAAATGCAACGACGAGGAATCTCACGTCTGACACTTATTTTAACAATGTTTTTCCATTTAACTATTACAGTAAAATTATATTTTTTGCCTAAAAAAAACAAATTTGTTCTATTTCAACCGGATCCCATAATCAGAACCTAACTAAATTTTCACCAAACTATCCTGGAAGTGGATCCTCCGATTCCAATAAAAAAAGAATCATCGGAATCGGTGGGCGTGATATTGAGTTATTCATGCATTTATCGCGCACATATCTAATGCAAATTTAAGACTTATGTGATTTTCTCATAGATACTAGTGTCAAGTTACAAAAAGGGACCGCACAAGAAGCACTACTTTTCAGATAAAAAAAAATCATCAAAATCGGTTCACTCAATCAAAAGTTCTGGGGTAACAAAAATAAAAAAAATGCAGTCGCATTGATAACCTCCTTTTCTTACAGAAGTCGGTTAAAAAAACGATGTAAGAGCTTTCTAATGTTTTTTTTATGTTTCTGTTAAATTTTAAATTACATTTGTTCAAATAGAATACCTGCTGTGACACCTAATATCATATTAGACATACATTATATTGATCGTAAGTTCCGAAAGTAATGGTATGTAATGAAAGGTACTAGCAGGAGGTCCTAGCCCACACAATTTTTGAGAATTTCAATTTTTTTATAGCTAACTTTTTTATAGGAAAGTACGCAGACGATAACTAATGTCAAGACACTCCGTTCTCTACTCCCTATCCAATTTGTAAGATATTGCGATGTTGAGTAGGGAAAATTACAGCCCCACTTTGTCCTTTTACAATGGCGAGAAAATGAAAACGGAAATAATTATCCCATATACGAATCGAACCCACAACCTTTACTGTCACACATTGTCCCACTGCACCACGGTTGTTCTTACTTTGAGCAGTAGTTTATTTTTATTTATTTTTTATTTGCAGTAGTCCGTGGTCACGGTCAGGTAGACTGAGGTGGCATCCGTCTGTCAGTTGACATAATTATTATATCGAACTACCGCCAACGTATGGCGGGTTCTTGGTTGGTTGGGAATCTTTGATGTCTCAACATCAAAGATTTTATAGAGTGGTCACAGGTGAAAGAAAGCTCCCAGCCATCTTCTCTATTGAAATTTGAATGTTTTTGTATTTCTGTAGCCTTGCAGATCATTCTAGAAATATCTATATCTAGGAATATCTATTTATAGTAAATAGATCTTCCTATTGGATTTGGGAGTTTTCCAAAAATGTATAATACGAAATATACGCGATTAATCTGGTTAAACAGTTTCATTTATTTAAAATTAGTTTTCTATAAATAATATACATAATATAAAATTACTTGTCGAGTTATCTTGAGCTTGGCTCGATTTAGCTCAACTTAATATAGCCGTAACTTAACACTTTTTTCTTACCAAGAATAGCTTTTGTCTAAGTCTGCAGCTCATTTAAGTCTTGAGTCTTCTTAATAAAAATTCTATGAAATATCCATTATAGATACCTTTTTTTTATAATATCCGTATTTAAGTCGATTGTGGTGTAGTTGATAAATGTCTAACCGTTTATTAAAGTTGTAAGTTTGATTTCTACTTAGTGATATCAAATGTGCCTATAATCCAAAAGAGATATGTATAGAGCAGGATAGGCAGTGGTAACCTAGATATTGCCGCTTGAGTAGTGAAACTGAACGCTGCGTTTTGTCTTGTCTCCAGAGCGAAAAAAATTATATAATTCATTCCTTCGAATGGGAATCAAACCCATAATCGTCGAGTGTAAACGCAACGATTATGGGTTTGATTTGAGTCTTTGAGCTTATCTTTGATTTTTGAATTGACTGATTATTATTTATAAGTAGCGAATATAATCTAATTTCCGAAACTATCTCACTTCTTTTGTCGTTGAAGTCAATAACTATCATACATTTACATTTATATTTTGGATGATGTACAATACATTTTGCACACAAAAAAAATACACACATTTTATATAAACTAACACTGAAAAAAATGCATAAAAGGCTATTAAAGTTTAAAGCGATCTCTTCCTTAAAACTATTATTGTAATACTAGAAGTAGACCATATATGGGACTCATGTCTACAGTGTTAAGATTGTCAGCAACGACTGTCGTTGACGTTAGATTGACAACAGTCTCGACTGCTTAATATGCTCTTCTATGTCCATTGCACACCCATCATGTTTTGACTGAGGTGGGCGTTGATTGACCAACCAATACGAGTGACATGTCTGATAGTGAATGAAAAATTGTTTTAGAAACACCTGCCTGTGGTTCGTTTTAATTTCACGCTGTATTACGTACATAGCAGGGTAGGCGGAGGGAACTTGGGAACCTAGTGTAAAGACTCTGCGTTTTAAGACTATTCCATTCCTAACCCTCCGCCGAGTTCTGGAGGCATTTCGTGTTGCGTGAAAGAACTCAACGCCGCGCGTTGCCCTGTTATCAGTGCGAGAAAATAAAAATAGCATTGTCACTCTCATGTAATCGAACCCATGACCGTCCTGATGAAATTACCCAACAACGGCTTTAAATATTTTAACAAAATTAAATATTTTATACGTGAATTTAACTTAGAAATTGCACTTAGACTGATTAAAATATTAAGTTACGTCTAAAGAGATTAGCATTTCATAGTTGTTATACCTGAATCCTCTTAAGGATAAACAAGCCGACGTCTCGAGCTCTGGGAACTATTTAGTTACTTTTATTATAATTACTCAACTTTATAAGTAAATATCGTTGTGGCGCAGTGGAACAGCATCCAACTGTAAACGCGACGGTTGCGGGTTTAATTCTCGATTGTAAGAATATTTATATTTAATTAATATTCACTTTGCTGTTCTGGTAGACGAAGCGCGATGTGAGGTGTGAGGTTTCACCACTCTACACGCGTTATATCTCGAAAGTTCGGTCTCGTCATCTCTTTTGTTTACCATTGCGTATGCGGAATCCAGCGAAGGTAAAGCTAAGCCACTCTGGTCAAAACGAAGTGTCGTGACAGTAAGTTCTATAATATTACCTCTTCATTGGGTGATAAAAAGGGTGAAAATGTAAAAAAAAACAATTAACTTACTATCGAAATTCACTAAAAACAAAATTATTTGTTCTATAAAGTGTCAACTGTTTTGAAGTTTTACTGCAGGATGTAAAAAAATCTTGTTACCGTTTAAATATATGAGTTTAATTGTATCGTAAAACTTGGTTTACATTCACGACCTCTGGCGTGTAGGCGGCGTGAGAATACATTATGGTACTGGTGGTACATATCTCTTTTTTGATAAAGCCGTCGTGGCGCCGTGGGGTTAGATCCCCACTATTTATTGATTTTTTTTAAAGCTTCCCACTGTATCCCGTACAAGGCAGAGTAGGTAGAGGGAGCTTGGCGAAATACTATAGATAGGCTTATATATGCTTGTTATATGACTTAATCCAACCATTAAATAAAAACTACTTGAATTTGAACCCACAATCATCGTTGGCAGTTGTCAAAATAATGACAACAGCATCAAGACAGCGTCAAATAACTTTCCTTGACCTGAAAATTATCTTATAAAAGAGAGATAAGCTACACGAACTTAGCAAGTAAGTTTCTTAATTAACTTTGAAAAAATTGTGAATATAAAACTTTAGAATCTTTGACGCGAATGATTAATAACATTTTATATAATGTAAACCGTGTTTCATTTTCTTTTTTTTAAATTCAAAGCATTTTATGGGGTAAGCATAAAGAATAGACACTCTTTTTTCTTAAGTTTCAGTCCACTTTCATCTATTTCGCGCTACATACAGTGCAAATCTATCTTACAAGTGGAAAGTATACCACTACTCGGCATTAACTTATGATATATGTGAATATTGCTCACGCTTTACGCGGTAACAAAACAAACGAAGCGTGGCGTTGAGTTCCGCCACTCAACACGAAATGTCCCAAAACTCGGCGGAAAGTGGAAACAGGAGTGTCTTTTATGTATGTTTCCTTAACTTTTGACTGGGTCCACCGATTTTGACAATCCTTTATACTCCATTCCCATTTTATTTTTTTCATTTTCTGACAATAGTATTCATGAGAAAATCACATGCATAAGTCTCAAATTTTCATTAGGTATGTGAGCGGTAAATGATGAACAACTCAATATTACGCCAACCGATTCCGATGATTCTTTTTTTATTGGAAGGTGGGAGACTTGTGTGTACCCTACACATCAAGAGTAGTTTGGTTAAATTCCGATTATGGAATCCGGGTGAAACTAAAGAAGTCAGTCTTTTTGTTAAAAATTATAATTATTATTATATTTAATATGGTCAGCAGAAAGTAGTATCTAGTCAGTTCAGTCTCGTCGGTAATAAAAGTCAGACTATGGGTCACTTAAATCATATTACGTAAGAATGTGTCGGAGTGTCTCAACACTATGTCCCCCTTGCTTATCCTTCTATACTGGAAATAGTCTAAAAAATATATAGTTTATTATTACAATAAAAAGTCCAATATTTTTCAAAACAATTTAAGTATTTCCTACTTTGAAAATCAATACGATGTCCAACATCAGATTAATAATTAATAAAGGTCCTATAATAACAGGCCCCTACATTCGTTTGTAGAGGATGCGGGTTCGATACCCAGAGGAGACAACTTTGCTCAATAACAACCCCTACAAATTATTTAAATTATTTAAGGGTCGATCTTGTTAGCCTTGCTTGCTAGTGGAAGTTAAATGCTATATAGCGTAATTTTTATTTTGATAAAAATGGATTTAAAACCATTGCTCTGTTCTTTCTATTAGAAATTTTATAATAGTACAATATTTTTTTAAGAATATAATATTAATTTTGGTTCATTGTATATAATAACAAAATTTTATCAATCAAAATTGGTGTTCATATTTAGATAATAAATAATTTTCCCGCTTTGGTAGACATAGTGCGGAGTTGAGTTCCGCTAATCAGCACGAAATTTTTGGGTAGATGAGGGACGTAGTGTCTTAACATTAGGTTTCCTCTGCCTTGTCTGCTATGCAAAAAAGAAGCCTAAAGCTGCTTTTACAATTGTCATTTGTACACAGTCCTTTGGTTTTAGCACGCTATAATTCCATAAGTCCATTAAAAGCTAATAAATAACATTTTTAGCACCACTGTCTGTACTAACTATAAAATTTTGCACTATTATATTTTGTTTTCCTGTATACGTATGTATTTATTCGAAATATAATCGAACCTACAACAATCGTGTATATGCATCATCCCGCACACAGCAGGGTAGGCAGAACCTAGTGTTAAGACACCCGGTTGCCCACTTTCCGCCGAATCTTCGAAACGCCGCGCTTTACTCAACACCAGAGTCAAAAAATTTAAATACAAATTTAAATAAATATTTCATTTCGTCGAGACGGGGTCGAACCCACAACCAGTCGCATTTACAGTCACTCTTTGTGCTCCTGCGTCACGACTGACCTCAGTAAAAATATATGAGTTTTAAGCATATACAATAAATTTTGTGGTAATTCAACCTATTCCAATGGTTGTTTGAACGGGTTGGTCCGTAGGGAAATATACGCGATTATCGAAATCACGGTCGCCTCGAGCAAATATTTGGAAGGTTTCATATTTATTAATATTTGTGTTTACTTCAATAGTTTTGGTAGGCATAAGCTTAAATGTAAAGGTGTTCTTTAAATATTTTAATATTTTATACGAATCCGCGGTTTAGAAGCCCATTTTTTTTTATTTATTATTACAATAGGAAATTATATATTATTTTAATTTATTTTCGTAGAAAAAGCAATTTCTCGCAAAAGCAATTAATAATATCGCCTAAAATATTATTATAGCTATGCTAATAATATTCCTAGGAATCTCTACATTTTTTTCGAACTTCATGTAATAGTGCAACTGATTCTATATTCTCCGTTTCCTCGGTCACAGCATATTGTTATTTGATGTATTACCCCTATAAAATACCCTTTTCTCATTATAACAGTGCATAAAGACAACAGACAGCTGACAAGTATAGCTTAATTAGAAACGCTAAGCTCAAAGGAACTAGACTCGTTACTTTGAATGACGTTTGAGTGTGTGGCGGGGGTTCCCTCCTTTTGTTATGTTTTAATGTATTTTTTTGATATTGTTTATTGTTTATTTTTGTTTTACAAAGATGTGTTTTTGTGTAATGATAGTGTAGTGAGAAATCACTTTGTGAAAAAATGCTTCACGCTGTATACAAAGTACAGAAGAAAGGCACTACTAGTGTTTGTTCTTTACTAACCGCCCAACTTAAAGGATGTTGCATATTAATTAATTGAGTACACAACAACTACCAAAGTGAAGAAATTAAAATAACCCAGTTTCCCGAACGAGAATCGAAACCACAACTGTTGCGTTTACAGGCAGACACTATGATATCGTATAATAGAGTATCTCAAAACCAGGTTCTCTCTATCTAACACATTACATTAGGGATACAGCATGAAGCTAAAAAAAATCCACCATAGAGACGTCTCTATACAGAACTAAAACTAAAAACCCGAATACAAGAGCAGAAAAAAATATGAAAAGTACGACAGTATAAGGTGGAAGAACTAAAAAGTGAGTGAGAGCGTTCACATGATACGCGTCGAGTCTCGTAATACGCGTCATTATCGTCTCAGGCGCGAGGCAATTCCGCTTGAATCCTCTATAGAGCTTACTTGTGGTGCAAGTTAGAAACTGTTTCCAATATTTTATATTTGTGTAAATCTGTTTATACCACCTTCATCAAGTTTGTTAGTATGTCTGTAAGTGTATGTAAAATCTTGCAAACTCGCTCACTGACCTGACTGACCCACTTCGCATCTTCCAATTGAGCTGAAATTTTGTTTATTGCCTCAGTTCTAATGCCAATGAAATTACTTATAATCAATATTGATTTAATTTGAAATGGCTGCCGTAACAAAATTTTACCTAATATGGTTATCAAATGAAAGCTTTGTAAAATATAATACACCTCAAAAAATCTAGAAACCTTCTTTTTCAAAAGTTTTTTAATTAATATTGCTATTTTAAAATGTTTTATTCAAAATCTTATTCCATACTAAGAGAAGAAGGATATGTTTAAATAACCTAAAATTTAAAACCATTTTGACCACTAATTTATATCCTATCAAATACGTCAAAATTCTAATTTAAAAAAATATATGTACATTTGTTCTAATTTTTCTTTGAACGCTTTTCCCGCATATAACAGAGAATAGGTGGCAGGTGAACAGCAATAATTTATGAAACTAGTGAACGCTCCGTTCCCATTAGGCCACTTCCGTTTCCCACTTTCTGCCAAATTCTTGATATATTTAGTATAGCAGTAACAATCTAGTGTTGTTGTTCACTTACACTTCACTTTTCATCTGAGTTTAAGACATGCTGTGTCAAGTAGTAACACCGTAAGTTATCTATCAGACCGGAAAAATTAAAATAATTTAATAGAATCATGCCTTCATGTTAAGATCGAACTCACTCACAACTGTCGGTCTTGCAGCCAGTTGCTATTCCCCTATTCAAAACGGATCCTTTAGTGTAGTATTAGTATTTTATATAATATAAAACATTATTAATAAGAAACGCTTCCCTCTTGTGTTTGAGTTCGTAACTAAAACAAAAGACATCAGTCATAGGTTCTAGCAAATCCCTTGTCTGTCAAATCTGCACGATATGCCAACTGTACGCATTGCGGTGACCACGATTTATGGAAAATATGATATTATAAAATAGGGAAAAAGTATAATTCCTTAAAACTAATATATAAAACTTCCGTTACGGCTGACAAACGGCGTTACGCGGCGTAGAACACTTGATTTAGATATGTGACCTACATGTCAAAATTCTGCGTTCTACGTATATTCAGTGTTCTTCGTGTAGTACTTGAAAATTGTAGGGAAGCACTAAGAGGGGATTTCCCAAAATTCGTATGGTGACGGGAATGTAGGATTTTATGTATCATAGTCCACGCAAATGAAGTTGCAGGTTCGTCTATAATATAATAAAAAAGTAAAATCTGAATAATAATATACGCACCTCGCCTGCCTGACACTGTGCCTGGGAAAAACATAACATAAGGTATGGTGCGATGGTTGTGTATGTTTTATTTAGTTTCCATAGAACTCGTACAGCCTTCCGCCAGCCTAAAACTACGTTGTATATTTCTTGTAGACACATTTTAAAATTCCCATTCATATATATCCCACTCCTTGGGTTTTTAATTCTATGTATGGGAAGCTATTGCGTATTTTTTAAATATTTTTATAAAAATCTTATAGGGATCACAGAATGCTTTTAGTTAATAAGTATTAATTGTGTAGTATTTTTTTAATCATAAAGAAAACCCTCACGGAAACACGGCGCGAGTGGACTCGGGTGGGCTATATGGAACTCATGGCAGATATAAACCCTGGTTGGGAGAGCCAACAAGGAACGTTGCGAAGTCTAGAGTTGTGGGTATAGCACTAATAATAGTTTCGAAATGAAGTAGTTTGTAACTTAAAAATTGATAGACAGATAAATATAAGTAGAGACAAACACGTATCTATTAACATTCAGATTTTTTCCATTCGGCCAAAGAACACTAAAAAGGACTTTATAGAAATTAAATCAGAAATTGAATCCAAAATCACTGTGATCAAATAATTTATTACCTCTGCACCATGTAGCACAGTAGTGGCCATTAATTAATTAAACAAAATTTCATATGACGAGGAAAATCCTCTAAGTATCCTAGAAACGGTGTCCTTAATGAGAACTCATTTTAAATTAATTTCACTCGTTAATTTGTAGGTTGCATGTTCCAATTTTTTGTTAAATTACACTTTTCCAAGCGACCGTTTATATTTAATTAAAGTACTTAAACCGTGAGATGTTAATTAGTAGTAGTTACAGTAGTTTTTTAACATTTCTATTGTACCTTTAGCGTGGTTGGGTGTAACCTACAATATGTTGTATATGGTTAATGTTCCGTACTTCTAAAAGAAAAAGCGGAAACCTTGTTTTATTATAGATGATTACTTTGTTTTGTTTCTGTTTATCTGTATGTAAGTCTAGGCTCTTTTTCAAGAACGCATGGTCGTATCAAACTGAAATTAATATAATGTACAGAGGTCTATAAGGCAACGCAATCACAAATATGGCCGTTTTAAATGAAATTATTTTAAACGAATTTATCGCGTATATTTGGGATTATACATTTTTGGAAACCCAATGTTTCGAACACTTACCAGTAGTTCGTGGTCACGGTTGGACACGGACTACTATTACGGATTAATCCAGTGAAAGTAGTTTCATTTAAAATGTGTAATAATCGTGAAAATCAAAAAAACTATTATGGCCGTTTTACTTCGTTCTTGCCACATATTGTATGAAGTTCGCCTAAATAAAATCTATACAAAACTTATTCTGCTAGTAAAGAAAAAGGATTGAAAATTGGTGGAAAATTTAAACTGATATATGCTGGATACAGCGTGAGGTTAGATAAAGAACACTTTACTTTAGAACTTCCATACAAATATTTTGACTTGTATGTAATAAAGAAATAAAAATTTTATTTCAAAAAATAACACTTGAACCCACTATCTATATTTATAAAGAGTCTCAACTGCGCCACGACGGTGTTTATTTCTAATAAAACATTGTTTCCCATCGTAACATATCAGATTGAAAGAAAAACAAGAAACTACTGTGTTTTCGTCAACTTAGCAAAGTGTATAAAGAGATAGAGAAGTAGATAAATATGCTGTTTACTAAGTAAATGTTGCCGGCGACGGCCAGTCATTATAGAAATTATACACTTTTATTATATACTCGTATAGCTGGAGTATTTCGTACGAAATTTCCCTTGTTTATTTCGTAAAGTCACTTTTGTATTACAATAATCGTATCGTGGTAATAGGGAAGTATTTGTCTTTTTGTGATGATTATGGGTCCAATGTTTACTAGGGGAAAAACATGTCTTTTCTGGTCAAATTGAATACTTCTATTAAACATGCAAATTCTCGAAAATCGACAGAAAATGGAGAGCCGAAGACTTTAACACTGGGTTTTCAAGAGCTGACTCCATTAATATATTATTATAAGGATTTAAAAATGAAAGAAAAAAACAATGTAGTTTACAGTAAAAGGCAAAGAAGTTCAAAAGAAAATATGTTTTTGCTTTAAATCAATACATATATAATTATGATCAGTCGCCAATAAATACAGACAGCCTTAAATCTACGATAGGTCTTACGGTTATACTGTGTTAGACGAAGTTGAAGATGAGAAATTCTTTTTAAATATAAGTAGCTTTGCGCAAAGCAGACAGTAGGCACATAGCACACATCGCAGATGGAACCTGGAAACCTAGTGCTAAGCCACTCTCATTGAGACACAGAATTCTGGCGGAACTCAACGCCACGTTTCGCCTCTTTACCAGAGCGAGGATATGAAAATATTGAATAATTAATTCCTCGGAGTGGGAATGGAACCATATAGCATGTAGAGTCGCACGCTTATGGCCCAGAGCCACAGCCTCACTCACTTATATATAAAAAGGAACACAATTTTTTAAGACAACTGTGTGTTAAGTGGCAGAACTCAACGCCGTGCTTAGTCGACCAAAGTATAGAAATGTAAAGAAATATTTTTTTATTAAAGATAACACTAATATTCACTGCCCACTTCACACAAATAGTATCGTGCGAACTGGCGCATCCCAAACAAGAAGTCATCTTTCACTCAAAATTTATAATTATATAATAAATAAACAGGCCTTTACGATTTCACAATTGCAATAGTGACGTTATATTTTACGGTAGAATAGAATTTTAAATGTTTATACAACGTGGTTAAATATTTGTATTGGTTACGGTGGCTGAGTTAGAACATAAGTTAACATGTAAGAATTTTTACGCTTTCGCAATGTTATATTTATTTATTTTATTTTATTTTAGCTTCACGCTGTATCCCGCACACAGCAGGGTAGACAGAGGGAACCTAGTGTAAAGATAATCCGTTCACCACTTTCTGCCGAATTCTGGAGGCATTGCGTGTTGAGTGACAGAACTCAACGCCGCGCTTAACCTCGACACCAGAGCGAAGAAATGAAAATATAAATTTAAGTAAATATTTCATCTCCTTGAGTGGGGATCGAACCCACAACCAGTCGGTTTTGCAGTCACACCTCGTGCCGCTGCGCCTCTACCGGCCTTAATGTTATATGTTTGTATATAATTGAATATCGATGGTTTTTTAAGCTTCACGCCCGTATCCCGCACATAGCAGAGTAGACAGAGAGAACCTGATAACCTAGTATGCACGATTCTTTCCCGTGTACCCCGCAACCTTAATCCTGCAACACGCACGGAATTGGAAGCCCGTATACACAGCAACATCCAAACATTATTTATTCTCAAACATTATCCAAGGTTTAATGGGAAAAAAACCTACATCCGCCTTAAAAAAATGATTTTAAATCCCACTCATATTTGTATCACACTAGATTGAATCACACATAATTATGACAAAGCGTTAAAGTGAAAAATAACCGGCGTACAATTTTTCACGCCTTACAAATCCTTTTGTTTGCGGGAAATATATATAAAATAATAAACGAGAGTGTTCCAGGACAATATGTCAAAATTACGCAAAAGATTACAATTGTTAGGAACCCTTATCAATGGGTTTTATTTATGGAATTTATTTTAGATTTGTTTTGTATTATATAAGAGATTCGGTTTTGAATGGAAAATGTATTGTGTTTTTTTGTATTTATTGAAATAGCTTACTCATCATATTTTGAAACAATTAGAAAATTATTTATCGTATGAGGAAAGATTGTGGATTCGGTTCCCGTTTATAGGGAAATATACGATAAAATATATTATTAAACTCTATCTGGATACGCACGATGTTTGATTCTGCCGTTGAACCAGAAGGTCAGAAATTCTTAATTTTATGTTGTTTGTATTACTTACAGCAGGATAGACCAAGAGAAAGTAGTTTTATGATACTCTATTCTCCGCTTTCATTCTGAACTCAAGACATTGAGTATTGAGTCCCAGGTTTTTGTTCGAAATTGAGATGGTTGAACTCACTGGTTGGATATTCTGTCCCAGAGAAATAGTCGATGGTAGGGTAGTCCGATACGGGACTAAAGTGACGGAACTAAACACCACATTTTGTTTTACCGAAGCGCAGAAACGAAAATAATTTATTCCCCTGGGTGAGAATCGAACATTATCAATCACCATCCATTACGTTAACAGCCAGACATTTCGGAGACCTTGCATATTCACTAGCGGAACTAAACGCCGCGCCTTATCTATCCAAAGCGGTTACGATAATACAAATCTTAATTACTTCTATATAAATTATATAAATCAGTATTTTAGTACATGTTTAGATATTTGATCAGTGTTCACGTACTAACGGTTAACTATTATAAATTTATAATGAGTTTGTTTGTTAATTGAATATGTAATTAGCACACAGGAATCTAATGTTGTTTGATTTTCAATATATTATTTAGTTGGACAAATTTCATTTATGTATTTGTATAATTTAAATTGGTTAGTAATATACTGTTTTGCAATATTGTTATTATTACTGGGACGTGATACATTATTTCATTAGGTCACTACGTACTAAAGCACAATTGTTTTTTACACTTTCCCGCTGTATCCCGCATATAGCAGGGTGAGTAAAGGGAACATAGTGTTAAGACAGTCCGTTCTCCACTTACTTACCGTCTGAATTTGAGTTGTTGCGTGTTGATTGGTGGATCTCAACGCCGCACTTTGCTTTAAGTGTTCTTTTTTATTTTGAAACCTTATTTTACATGTAGCAGGGTAGGCAGAGGGAATCTTATAAACTCTACTTTCCCTAATTTTTGAAACATTGCGTGTACAGTGGAATCAACACTGCTTTTTATCTTGTTACAAGAGCGAGCGATAAAAAAATAATTCCTCGAGTGGGAATCAGACTTAGAACCGTTTTGCTTACAATCAGTCGCTGCACCGCCGCACCTCAACGGTATTACGATTTTCAAAGTTTTAAATGAGAAAGAACATGTTAACTCGAACACTTGTTGACTTGTTGACTGTGGGTTATTATCTTAAGCTGTTAGTGTTGTATGGGACGTTTTTTTAATTTTTAAACATCCTCCTCAAACGCGACGTTTGAAATGTTTGCCCAATATTTGTGTTTTGTAACCGAGCTTGGATTTATGGGAATAGTTGTGAACTTTCTAATATTTTTAAGCTTATTCTTTGAATTACAATCAGTTGAAAAAATCAAAGCTATGTATATAAGAGGTGGAGAGGTGGTAGTCACTTAAATTTATTACATAAAATAATATAAAAAAATAAGTAAGTAATAAAAAATAATTATAAAAAATATCTAATTTGTCCCACTTGGTATGTTAGGTACTAGATAGAGATAAAAGTCAAAACTTATAATTTGCTAATTATCAAAATAATCGTTCTTCCGAGTGAGAATAGAATCCACGACTACGAAAATAAAAATATCAATTGCAAAAATTTCTCCACGAACAAGCCAAGTGTATCAACAACTTTATGATAATACCTTTTTTTATGAGCAAGAAAACTCTGAATTTGTTCGGCGATTAAGCAAAAAGATTTGTGGTGGAAGTTCCTTGGGTATGTCTTTTGGAACCTGACGGAAATTAATGTTACAACGATTCGGGTGATTAATGTTAAGTCACGCGAGGACCTTTTTTCATACTTTTCTTGTGTATTTATCACTGATTGGGATATATTTTAGATGCAAATCTTAAATCTGTAATTGATTCTGCTTAAATTATTTATAATTGTCTTTGTGTTAGTTTAGATGAGATTTGTGCAAGTTGATGCGATGGTACCAGTTTTAGTTTCACTTGCGCGACGTTTTTATTTATAAAAAAAATAAAGTACAGTGTTGAGTTCCATCACTCAAAGCAATGTCTCAATATTTGGACGGTGCGTGAATAACTGTATCCTAACTAGGTTCCTTATTTCTATCCTATATATATTGCTATACGAGATACAGCGTAAAATCGTAAATAATGTAAAATAATTTCGAATTTTACATATTTTGTTTATATAGTTGATAATCATACTCTACTTACTAACCAACATTTTTACAAATTAGATTGGAATGTGCAACCATCAAAATATATCTTTAACACTGAGCCAATACCAATATAACGCAAACTAATGAATTCACAATTCAGAACAATCGACCAAACTTGGTGGCAACTCCACGAAGAATACAGCAATTTAAAAGGATATATATTTTCAAACGTTTTCGAGATATGCGCCGTTTATCGGACCGCAATTTATTGTCTTCGCCTTGAGCAAGAATCTACTCTTTTAAAGAAACATTCAAGAGAAAACCGTATATTTGGTTCTGGTTTCGGTTAATTTTAACAAGCCTGGTATAAAACATTTTGGGTTTACCTTTGTAAGTTATTAGTGTGTTTTCATAAGAAATGAAGCTTCTACAAGATATAATTGTTTTGAAGGAAGATGAGTTTTACGTACCAATTAATCTTGTGAATAAATGGCAATTTTATGTCAAAACATTGTTTTGTTTCTCATCTTTTGATTCGTAAATAGCTTCACGTTTCATCCTGCATATATATAACAGGTTAGAGAGAGGTAAGCTAGTGATAAGACACTCCGTTCGTCACTTTACGCCTAATTTTCTATATAACGCATTGAGTGGCGGAACTCAATGTTGTGCTTTTTTTACCAATACGAGGAAATGCATTTAAATTAAAATTCCTCCGAGTGGACGTCGAACCCACAACTGTCACGTTTACAGTCAGATGCTTTGTCACTGCACCACGAAGGCCTAGATATTCTTAACAGAAAAAAAGAGCAAGGTGACCAGTCACTACGTAAACTAAGTGCAATAAAAAATGTAATATAATATAACATATAAATAAGTAAAGTCACGTACCGACTACAGTTCAGCGGCAGCTTAGCTCAAATATTGTCATAACTCCGGGATTTGTTTAATTTGACACGGCGACGCTACGTCTCTTCCTCATAGAGTAAGTAGGAGATGTGATAGATGAATCATTTATGGAAAATATATATAATAATATATATTATAAGCAAAATTAATAAATAAATTTTATATGGGGTAGGCAGAAGGTAGGGAACCTAGTGTTAAGAGATTCCTTTCAAACGATGATTTATCTTGAGAACGAAGAATTTTATCGTTTCTCTTATCAAATTACGTCGCTGGCGTACGCAAAGTCATTTAGATGAAAATAAAGAAGAAAAATTTAGGAGTTTCCGTTCACCTGTTCTTCCAGACACAGTAAAGATATTTCATAATAGAAAAGTAACACAACATTTGACTATTGATAAATTTTAACAACATCATGTTATTATTACATTTTTCTAGTAGATTTGGTCGTGGCGCAGAGTCACAAAGTGTGACTGTAAACGCGACTGGTTGGGAAAAGAAATCTCTAGGAGATGAAATATTTATTTAAATTTATATTTTCATTTCTTCGCTCTGGTGGCGAGAAAAAGCGCGGCGTTCCGTTACTCAGCACGCAATGCCTCCAGTGGGGAAGGGAGTGTCTTAACACTAAGTTCCCTCTGCCCACTCTGCTGTGTGCGAGTTAAAGCGTGACACTGATTCTAGTAGTAATAACTCATAAATGACTTATCTAGTATACAAAAATGAAACGAACAACAAACATTCTCTCTTAATTAAAAGTGTAAATATACAGTTAATCTTTGGCCCGCTGCAGTTTCAGATAAGCTGGCCAAATAGAGAATCTTGGTTACATTTTATGAGTTTATTACGGGTAAACGACCTACTTTATTTGGTCGGATTGGATTTGTAAAATGCATTAGTTTTGTACATGTATCTTCTTAACTTTACAGATTATGATTTTCTTATTTGACAAAATACAGCGTTGAGTTCCGTTTTCGTAGGCATCCCAGTTTTTAACATTCGATTCTCTTTGCTTAATCTACTATGTAAGACAAAGGATGAGGCTGCTTTTTACATGCTTTTTTGTAACTTGCCGTGTTAGTATGTGTGTTAGTGTATGTGAGATGTTGCAAGCTCTTTATCCACTGTTAGGGTCACTTCTGATGTCGATAAATTATATAAATAATAAAATCTCCCCTGATTATTAAATCAATATTATTTTTAGAGGCCAGTCGTGACGCAGGGGCCCAAAGTGCGCCTGTAAACGCGATTGGTTGTGGCTACGATCCCCACTCGAAGAGATGAAATATTTATTTACATTTATATTTTCATTTCTTCGCTCTGGTCATGAGACAAAGCGTGGCGTTATGTTCCGTAATTCAACACGCAATGCTTCCAGAATTCCGCAAAGGTGGGGAACGGAGTGTCTTAACACTAGGCTCCCTCTGCCTACCCTGCTGTGTGCAAGATACAGCGTGAAGCAGATTTATTTATTTTTTCAATTTATTGTTAATCCAAAATAGCCGCCACTATAAATTGGTGGATCAAATGAAGTGGCTTGATTTGTAAAATACAATAAACCATGAAAAATAAAACTGGAAAACATCGCATTGCATTGACAAAAGCGTGCCACTGTCAACGTGACAGGTTGTGGGTTCGATTCCCACTCGAGAAAATAGAATATTTCTTATTTTCATTTCTTCGCTCTGGTGCGAGGCAAAGCGCTGAGCTGAGTTCCGCCACTCACACTGAAATGTCTCCAGAATTGGCGGAAAGTGGAAAAGTGTCTTCATGAAAATGAAGTAAATAAGGATTAGGAACCTAGGAACGTGGGAAAGGTTCCCTCTGACTATCCCGCTAAGCGAAATATTTATTTTCTGCTTTCTAATTTAAGTAATTTTTGTATAAGAAATTTTTTTTACATAATTCAATTTGGCATTGTGACTGTTGCCTGTGATTTGTGACTGTTTTTGTCTAGTAACTAAGTAGTCTAAACAAGTGTCAGGAGGAGACGGAGTGACCTCTCACTAGATTTTAATCGTGTAATAATAAGTATATATATGTTTTGTAAAAATAATGCACAACAGAAAAAAAGATTATCAACAGTAAGATTTTTTACGCACTTAAAATTATCATATTAAACCTTAAACGTAAATTACCTTTGACCACAAATCTGATGAGGCTTTAAACTTATCTCTAAATTGTCACCGCAGTAACCCGCAACGTGAAACACTATTGTATACTTTTATTTTCTATCAAACCTGTATAGAATAGTTTCATTGAAGCCACCGTGGCGCAGGGGCAGAAGTTCGTGACTGTAAGCGTACCGTTTGTGATTATGTTTTACATTCAGGGAAATGAAATATAAATTATTTCCATTTCACATATTTGCTTATTTTCATATATAAATTTATTCATTTTAAATCAAAAGCGCGGCGTTAAACGCCACACAACACACAATGGCTCTAAAATTTAAGTAACTAAAAAATATATATTTATGATGAAGATACTTTTCGCCTTAATTACATAAAATAAGTTGTTCCAATATAATCTTATCCTCAAATATTTATTTTTAAAATTCACGTTCAACACTATATTGTAAGTATATCTAATAGAGTAAAGTAAACTTTATTACTCAACCAACTAATAAGAAAGTGCCACCACTAAATAAAACGCAAATGCTTGATACAGAGGATAAACATACATACAAATCACACATCACATTTTTTTCTATCGACAGTAAACATTTGAACGCTACGCTCGTTTACAAATAACGTGGTCTTGTTAAAATAAGTTTGTAGACGAGCGTTTCTTTAAACGCTATAAATATTTCTTTAGTAATATATCACGATTCTGTATCATTTAATATAAAAAAAAAGTTGGGAAAGAGCTACTGTTTAAAGAGGTATTTTCAAGTTTACACTACGGGTTCTTTGTCATAAAGTATTTTATAATACATTTTTATGTTATATGCAATATTTACTTCGGTCAAGACATAGAATCGATGTTGACTTACGTCAACTTTTTTTTTAAATAGGAAGAAATTGAAAATTTGTTGTCCAAAATATATTAGTAGGTATAGTACTTAAAAAACAAAACTTAAAAAAACGCTCGTCTAAGATATGCCAAGTTCGTTAGCCCAGTACCTTGGCTCTAATGTGAATTCCAGCTCACTTTATCACTTCCTTGTAGCCGTTAGTAAACTTTTACATTGTGAAATATGCTTATGAAGCTTCGCCAGATTTAATGGAGATTTCCACAAATAATGGCTCTTTCTTTTGAATGTAAAGAAACAAGACACATGTCTATGGCGTTATCGTGACGCATCTATGTGTACTAGTATTATAAATCGAAAGAGTCGAAGAGTTTGTGTTTCTGAACATGCTAATCTCAAGAAGCATTGAAGTATTAAATAGTTATTAATTGAAAATATTGAAAATATGTATTTGGTAATTCGACTGTCAAGGATGACTATATGAGTTGTATTACATTATAGTGATCCTTTAAATATAACTAATCCACTGTACCTATTACCTTGAAGCTACCTTCGGAATTAGAATATGTCATATACATCTCTTATTTCCATCTTACAATAAATAACAAAACGCGGCGTTGATCTCCACCTCTCAAAACTCAATGTCTTGAGAATTGGTCAAAAATTTTGAACGGTCCACAAGATCAATAGGAGAGTAATAAATAAAATATATATACCTAAACAATTGTAAATTTTGGAAGAAACATAATTATATAACTTTACGGGAATAAAACATTCGCCGAAGTTAATGGTACAAGTTTGTATACACTCCTTTGTTTTACGATTTTATACTAAATTAAGTGCTTTTTGTAGACATATTAACTGTTTTTATGATGGAAGAGTCTTTCAATTGTTATGTGAAATTTGTTAAATCAAATTTTAATGAATTAGACCCAACGTGCAATATATCGGTATGCGGGTAGAAAGTAGAGGAAGGAATATCTCAATATTAGGTTCTGCCTGCCCTGCTATATGCAAGATACAGTGTGAAGCTATAAAAAAAATATTTATATCTTTGCGAATCACCAGTGGTAGATCTCCATTTATAAACAAATTAAGGCCATGTCGAAATGAAATTCTTTATTCGGATTGAGCACGAATTTTTAGTATTATACGTTTTTGGAATCTCGACGTTTCGGACACTTTGCAGTAGTCGGTGGTCACACGTGGTTTTAGACTGAGTCAACCGCCTACGTTTTTTTAGCTTTTATGCTTTATTGTTAGAGGGATAGCCAGTGAGAGGGAATGCCGAACGATACGGTCACTGCATACCAACAGATAGAGCTAAGATATATTAAATATATTTCTTATTGCGATTTTTTTATTTAACTTTTTTAAATGAAAACCTGTAATTGAATATGCATATATTTTTGTTTCCTTGATCTAATAACAGGCCAAAAGGCAAATAGTGCTGGCAATCGCTTGGGGAACTTAACACTGGATTCCTTCTTGCTAGATGAAGATACAGCATGAAACTCAACCGCACTGAATACTCACTAAATAAAAAATCAATGAACAAAATGCTCTTGCCAAGTTCAAATTTCCTGCTTTTCCTTCTTCTTAAAACACTCGATCTTACCAAGTTTGTTAGTACGACGAACCTTTTACGTTCTTCCTTGACTTATGTACATTCTTATCGTCTAAATTTAGAGTCAGCAATACCTACGAAAGGTCTATAACTTAAAGAGTTAACCTATTTCGAATATTTAATTTATTTTTTACTGCATGTTGTATTTTTGTCATGTTAATTGTGTAAGTTTTCTGTATTAAATTATTAAAATATAAATTATATAAATTGAGGCCGGTCGTGGCGCAGTGGCACGAGGTGTGACTGCAAAACCGACTGGTTGTGGGTTCGATCCCCACTCGAAGAGATGAAATATTTACTTAAATTTATATTTCCATTTCTTCGATCTGGTGTCGAGGTTAAGCGCGGCGTTGATTTCTGCCACTCAATGCCTCCAGAATTCGGCAGAAAGTGGGGAACGGAGTGTCTTAACACTAGGTTCCCTCTGCCTACCCTGCTGTGTGCGGGATACAGCGTGAAGATAAAAAAAAAAAAATTGCCACCATGTTAATAGATTTTTAGACTAACTAATAAAATAAAAATAAAAAAAAACCAGCCAATTGCTATTTGGTTTCGCGCAGGAACGATTCCATTATCTATAAAAACTTCGACTGTCGAAAATTTCAAATGTCTAACTATTATGGCTCATGAGATCGGCTCAGCCTATTTATAGACGGAAGCGGAGGTCCAGAGAATAGTATAAATCTGGACTCGTTTTACCATTTGGTATGGAACCCTCAAAAGCTGTTTCATGCATACCCTGCTATGAGAATGTAATGCCCCGTAGTGTGTAGTACACTCCTTTCTCCACTTTTCTCCAATATTCGAGACATTCCGCGTCTAGTGGCGGAACTCCACGCCGCGAATGTGTATTGAATTAACACCTACCGTATTTACAGTCTATTATATCTTTAAAAATATATAATATATATAAACGGAGCTTCTTATATTTATGTCTCTAATTTCCCTATTTACTCGCGAAAGGCGAAGGGTTTATTATAAATCAAAACACGGAAGAGCAGTACTTGACGGTTTGAATGAGGTACTTTACTTGCAAATATTATTGTGAATAAATAATATTGTATAATGTAAATACGGGCTGTAGTGGCGCAGTTGAACGTGGATTTGAGAAGATGGGTGTAAATTTGATTCCCAACTATGGGACTGCATGTATATATTTTTTCTTGGTTTCAACTATATCTACGTAAGTTTTTAAACTTTCATAGCTTTGACCTGCTTCATCGTCGTGAGGGTCAAATTGAACTTATTAAGAGCGATTAACTGTCTTTCTCTATAAATAGATATCCAACACCAGAATATTTTTTCAATTCGTACCAGTATTTCTAGAGATTTGATTGTTTAAGCATAAAAATAAACTCTTAATATTTACATACCATTTCTTTATCATCTCATGTTGTACCCGCACACAGCGAGGTAAACAAAGGGACCCTGGGAACTCAGTATTAAGACACTAAATTCCTATTAAGACACCTTCCACCGAATTCAGCTGGCGCTACGACGCCGAGTGAGGATATTAAAATATTAAATATTTCATTTAGTCGAGGGGAAATCGAACCTACAACTTATCGTGTTTACAGTCGCACGCCAGTGTCCCTGCGCCACGACTGGCTATAAGTTATTAAATTTTAACTTCGATATTAGTATTTTATACATCGTACTTAAAAAATTATATAAAATTTTTCGATCAAACGTAGCATAAATCGCATATACATAAAAGCAGATAGACTTTGATTTGCATTCAAACATACTAAATTGGCTTCGTACCAAGCTATGAATAGAAAAATTGTGTTACACTAAAATAGAGAATACGGTATATTGGTTGAAATTTTCAACGTTGGAAAGAAAGATTAGTATTGTGGTGACGCGATCTCGTCGTAGGATAAATGGACTGAGTCAGTTTAATCAGTTGAAACCGCAATAACGAGATACACCGAATGACAGGTGTCACAGTGACAACGAAGAATAAGGTGAAGAGGCAGAGGCAGATATCGATCTCCAATAACACAGTGTCGATAATAATGAAGAGGTTAATGACTGTGCACGAAGCTTATTCCGTAGCGTTTGGCGCTTCGTAGTTCCAATCGAAAATAGGTAACAGACGGAAACAGACGTACAAATGACTTAAAGTAGTGTCATTTGCGTAAAATCAAAATACTTCCTAACTACACCCTGATAGAATCAAAGTAAAAGTTAAGCAAGTAACAGAGAAAATTTATGCAAAGTAAAGTATAATAGAAAAAAGAAATAAGAAAGTATCTCGTTAAATCGCATTTTGTCGAACAGTCGCATTCTAAAGTTACTTTGTTTACTTCACTAGCAAATGATACTAGTTAGTGTTCTTCGAAGCGTTTTGTTTTTACCTACCGTTTAATGAACTCAAAGAGCATTGAGAACGAACGTCTCGTTATAAAAGAAGGTATTTTTTTTTCTATTTATTTTTTATTATTTCTTCGTGTTTTAAAAGCTACTTGCTTGTATATTTTGTTAGGAAGTTCTTTTTGCTGAAATACCTGTGTATTCCTTGTTTCTTCGCTTTTATTTTATATTTATTCTCATATATATATTGTATTGTTTTTTAGAGCTTATATAAAGCCTTACGTAAATTGTATTTTTATATATTATCAATATTTTGGTAGTGAGTATCTTGCGATAGGCATCCTCCATTTTCTACCTGTGGGAGAAACATGAAATATTCTTGTAATACAAACTATTTCTAGATATTTAGTGTTGAGTAATGGGACTCAACACCGTACCTTATTTTCCACCGAGCAGAGATATCAAAATAATAAATAACACTGAGTAGAAATCAAACCCACAACTATAGAGTTAAGGGTCGAACGTCATCTCAGTACAAGATTGCCTCAAGAGCAATACTATTATAGTATCATATTCTAATTCCCACATTGGAATTTGCGACATGACGAGAATCTCTCTTAATATATACATATATATACAGAATGTTCATACATTGCTTCATCGAGTGTTGTCTGTCCGTCTATTGAAATTTCATTACAGGTATCTATTAGACTAAGTGATACTTAATATTGGTTGAATTTGTACATTTTGAACTTCCCTATATAGCACGTAAATGCAAATTGATTCAGTTTAATTTGTAGAAGTGCTAAATAGTTATTTATATGAAATTCACACAGATATCTATAACTTGACATATCAACCGTATTTTATTAATAATGAGACCAGATTAATAGTAAGTCCTTTTTCTCTTGTCACTTCACTAAATTCGGGAGAAAAATGAAGAACAGGTTTTTTCCGCCTACCCTGCAATAAGCGATCCCGCTTATATCGTGAAGCTGATAATTGTGCTAACGGCGTTAAACCATGTTAAAATTGAAACGGAAACCACAGAAAATGTTGAGCCACAGAATATAAAAGCTTAGTGCTTAACTAAAGCTCGGCCGGTCCTGGTAATTTCGCGTTGCTATTTAAACCGAATTTGGTTACAATCAAATTGACCCAAAATAGCTTATTTAACGGTTTTCAGCCCATTTTCACGCCAGTGGCTCGAATATTAACTAAACCGAGCGTATTAATAGTACAAAGGGACATTGCTACATGTGCTTATACTAGTTTATGGCTGCGGCTCCTGTCGTGTAAATTTCAGAAGGTGTTGCAGATGTAGTGTTTTTGTTTTGAAATAACGGAAATCCCTACAAAAAGCAAGAAGTGAAAGAGCAGTACGCGAAATTTTTGTGAAGTTTATATATTTATTTTTTTAAAGCGCTATTTACATATAGGTTAATATTTTAAAACGTGTTAATATTTGAACATAGCGTGTATCAAATCCGCATTTTCCAAGAGCTGCGAGTCCAACTCCCATTATGATTTAATTTTTACATGTTTTCAATTACTTTCCTTTCTTCAGCGTCTATATTTTCTATTGAATTCAACGCCTAGTGAAGACTCACCTGCGTATTTGACATTTGCCCTTTCAAAATTAGTTTATTTTCATCCAATTGATTGATTGGTCAATATCAATCAATCTATTCTTTTATGTGTTAGATCTTTCATAATATATTGTAATCAATTTTCTCTGTATTCAGTTATTACTGGAGACCATTATGGCCTAAGTTCCCATTGCTTAAATCTACTCTAAATAGTTTTTCTAATCTAAATAGTTTTTTTGTATGTACTTGATATGATTAAAATCATAATTTAACAGGTGAACAGTTAGAATAAACATTGATTTTAAAATTGACCTTCTATTATATAATATTTTACTTTAAAACATACGGCAGACGGCTCATTTCATCGTCTATTCTCTTAGTCAAACGGAACGGGAATAAAATATTCCAAATGGCGGCAACCTTTGCTTGCGACAGTTATTTTCCAGGCAACCATGTACTATAGTGTTAAGAAAAAAATAAACTCTAATGTAATATATAATTAATTAAAAAAACACATGAGTGCAAATTATTAAGATTATGTGACCTGCTTAAACCAGAAAACCCTGTGGTTGCGGCAGACTGAGAGCTGGCAACTATTGTTTTTCCAATTCCTTATGCGATTTTCGTCCAAATGATGTGCGATTCACATAAAAAACATATGAGTGCAATTTTCTCCAAAAACGCATTACGAAAAAATCCCTAGTGTAATCTATTCTATTATCATGTATTATTTTTAAATATAAGTTTCATTAGAAAAACAGATCCCTGGAGATTTAAGCAATGGGATCTCGACTTATTATTTGTAAAATTATTTTTTTTGGTTTCTTACTTTAATAAAATGGAGTTTGTTATCAAATTATGCTGCATAAGAGTAAAATTTGTATATATTTATAATAAAATTAGAATATAATACATGTATATATGCATTTTGATCTCCCACAAATATCTTTAATTAGAAGTATCTAGTGTTAACTGACGTCCGCTTTCCGGCTGTAACGGGCATGTTTCGTAATATGATTAGTGCATTTTGCATACATTGATGAATCAAACGCGCCCCAGTTGTTGTGGGAGATAAATCGTTTAGGGATTTTGATTCGGTGTTTTGAGCGTTAACCGCTAATGAGAATATCCGATAATTTAATTTTTGGTAATTTCTATCTATTTTTTACTTATTTCCCGTTCAAGTCAGTCAGTCGTGGCGCAGGAGTACAAGCGGGCGGCTAAGTGCATGTGTGTTTTAGAATCGCATCGTACTCTTGGAAATTAAATATTGAATATTTTCATTACTTCGCTCTGGTGTCGAGGTTAAGTGATCTTCAGAATTCAGCGGAAAGTGAGGAATAGCATTCTCTTAATAAGAGTGTGAGTGTGAGAGTGTCTTTACGCTAGGTTGCCAGGATACAGCGGGATGCGGGATTGAAAAAAAAAGGATTACTGACATATGGTCACTAATACGTATATAGAACAATGTACCTATAGATTTCTTGAGATGTTTTCTCAATAATTAGGGTGAAGATAGGTAGAAGATAAAAGAAAACATTTTTCACTGCCTTGGAAGTGTATGACCCCGAGTTCCCCGATTAGTATTATTTTGTATATAATATGTATGTCTTATTTTAAATCTACAAATTTGCAAAGTTATATTGCTTATTGAATTAAGTGACCAGATACTCTGTCCTTTTCTCGCCGCCTTTATGTACTTTGATATTCCCCTATCGAATAGATCGTAAATATTGTACTGTAGCGCCATGATGACATCTATTTGTAGATACTTATAATATTTATACATTGCTATTTATAAATATTGTTGATTTGTTTATTTTTTTCCAGGTAGGCAGCGACTTAAAGTAAAGCGTGAGTAACTTGAAAAAAAATATTTTAAAAAGTTATTAAACATTTTTTTTCTAACATTATACATATTGTTATATGGATTTTTATCTATTGACGTTATGTTTACCTTTAAAATATAATGTGTTCATACAACTAGTCTAACTGTTAACCTGCTCTTTTTTTTCTGCTTGCTGCTCTTTTTTGAATTCGAAAAGAAACTGCATCAAAATGACTCAAACTTAGTGAATTTATTCCATATATTAAATGAATAGTAATGAACTTTTTTATTCTCTTTACATTTTGCTTTTGTATGGACAATATATTTTAAACAGTTTTTCTGTACATTTTAGCCTGAACGGCCACACACGTTTGCTCTACAAATTAATGTTTACCCAAGTGCACTTTTATTTTGTAGGGATATGTATTTTATTTAATCAATTACACTTTAATTTTAATGCTACCGTGGCGTTGTGGGTAAATATTTGACAGAGAACGCGATAGTTGTGGATTCAATTCCATCTTAAACGATTCTGTATATTTAAAAATATTTGAAGCCAGTCGTGGCGAAGGAGCAAAGATATCGTATCCTGAAATATATTGTAAGGTGAGAAAGGAATGTGAAATGGATTTAGTAAAAATACTTATTTAGAAAACGTATAAAAATTGATCGCAGCGGGACTCGAACCCGCGCCTCCTGGAAACCGACCAGGATGATGATGATGGATTTAGTAATTCTAAATAATTAATAGATATTTGGTATATTTATAAAGATAAAATGAGTCCTTCTATACTTATTACGCTACTTACAATACAAAATATAAATATCAAGATCTGAGATAGATCTTTTTAGTCGTACTATCTACATAAGTTATACATTAAACTTATCTAATATATTCAAAAGTAATATAATTCAAAGGTATGTATGTAGAATATGTTATGGAATAACATTTTAGTTTCAGGACTTCAGGTGACCTATTTACCGAAACCGAACTAAATTATATTTAAACGGTAGCTTCTGACTTACCTAGACTATAATAAAAATTTTCTTATAATAAATGTATGTCCTAGAGAACCACGCGCGGCTTCGCCCGCTTAAACTTACAGTTATATTATAGCCATTTTATACAAAATTTTTAAATAAGCTATTATAGCCTATGTATTATTTTGATGTATAAGCTATTACTGTAAAGTTTCATCCAAATCCGTTCAAAAACTACACGGAAACGTGGATCAAACCTCCATCCTCACAAACTTTCACATTTATAATATAATCGTTAGTAGGATATACTCGCAAATTGGATAAGGCTTAATATAAATCGTTTTTAACTATCAAAATTGAGTTGTTTTCATCTAACTGCTACAAATGCCAAAGTAACTTATATTTTAACGTGAAGTTAATAATTTTAAAGTAATTCAGACAACTGTAGTAGTATCTAATAAGCTCCCGCTGGGGTTCACGTAAGAATCCCTTAGTACCCCTTGCCCCGGTCAGTGTCGATCGAATAAAAGGATTTCCTCACTAGGAAAATAAAAATAAGGTCAACCTCATTTACAAAGTATTAATATTTTTTACCTTCAGTAAGTATTTATATTTATACTTACTAAAGTGTAAATATTGATTTGTAAGATTGCATTATGTAGTTATTATGGTACGAATACTCGTAGACTACTGGTAATATAAATGGTTCTGTTGAGTTTAAAATCTTGCATCTTTTGCAACTTTTCTACTTATTTTTTTAAGTTTTTCTTTTTTTAATATTTTTATTCAAACAGATGTTTGTAAGGGTACAGAAACAAGTAATTTTTTTATTCAATTTTTTATATTTTTAAATCAAGATCTCATGAGAAATATGTATATATTTGTGTGTAACATTTATTTTAACTTCACTTTTTCCACATATATAATAGCAGTGCTGTTAAAACACTCCTTTTACCACTTTCGGGCGAATTTACGAGGCATTGAGTCTTGAGTGACGGAACTTAACGCCGCGCTTTACCTTGTTACCAGAGCTAAGGAATAAAAATAACAAATAATATACGGAAACTAAACTATCTCTAAATATACGGAACTCCTACCTCAAAGTTATATATGTATTTATAGCCTATATCGTTTAAATTCTGTACAAAAAGCAAATATTATAATAAAACAACATATGACTTATGATAAAAGGGTCATATTTACATACATTTCTTTTCTATAAAACTATCCATGCGTTGTAAGTTTGAGTGTGAATTGTAGTAACAACTGTAACCCTATTAATAGTTAGCTTATTAATTTCAAAGTACCTTTGACGCAATTTCGACATTGATATTGGACAGAGTGGTGGAGCTCAACGCCGCGCTTTGTCTTATTACTTGAATAGGGAAATGAAAATAAAAAATGCTGAATAGTAAAAATCAACCTATTTGAAATGAATCCTATTAAAGCTTTACGCTGTATTCCGCTTACTGTAGCAGAGGTAGAGAAAACATGGGCACATAATATTAAGACATCCATTCCCCACAAAGATACTTCCGTTCCCCAACTTTTGCCGAATTATCGCATTGCTTGTTAAGTGTTGGAACTCAGCGCTTTGCCTCGTTACCAGAGAAGAAATGAAAATATTCAATAATTAATGCCCCCGAGTGGGAATCGAACCCACAACCGTCGAATTTGCAGTCGAACACCAGTGCCCCTGCGCCACGAAGACTTCAATCTCTATTATTGTATGACATATGTGGTGATAATAAGATTTGCCTTTGAGTGAAAGTTGCACTCATTATCATTTACTATAATAGATTTTTCGGCCAACACAAAATAATTGATAATTTTAATATAAGGAAAACATTATTTTTACTTGCTTACGCTTATACTTATTTAGAAATTGCTTACGCTTGCTTAAATTCTAGAAGAAAATATATAGTTCCAATATCATTTTGGTACGAATCAAAGAAATACAATATTTTTGCAGCTTAACCGATTGTACGTTGCCGCAGTAAATCATTTATCGGGCTGGGACCGGCGCAATACTATGTATCAATATTATCTTTTAGTTTTATAAAACAAGACTGGTTTATTTGTTTGTTCGTCTGTCTTGTCTGTCTATTATAAAATAACGCTTACTTTGTTTGATTATTTCTTAGTGGCGGGGTGCAGTGGAAGTGGGCATTTTCTACTCAAGTTTGGAAATATTGTGTGTTGAACTCAACGCGGAAATGCAAACAAGATGAAATGTTGGACTCCTCGTTCTGATAAAAAAGTCATAATGCTATTATACGACATATGTGGTAAAATATGTTTTACTTATGAATTAAATTTGCACTCATTACCATTTATTATAAATATTTTTTTCCATTAAATACCTAATAATTTTAATATAAAGATATAACTTTTTACTAACGCTGGCTTAAATTCAATAGGAAAATATGTAGTTTCGTACCACGTAGGTACGAATCAAAGAAATCTGTGATCACTCTGGTATGCCTTCGTGGCAGAGCTGATGATATGCTTCCAGCTTACTCTGTCTTCAGCATTCCGGAGAGCCTCGCGTACCGACTTGCCTATGATGTCCTTAAAATGTCGTTGTCCGTGCTATGTGGGCAAAGTAAGATAGTATTCTTTGGTAGCCCGATGTGGAGGTTTCAATTTTAAACTATAGGAGAATAGATATATCTATTCTTCTTCTACGGTATGCAAAACATTCTCCTTCTTTCCATACTTCAAGGGCGTCAATCTTCGTTGTGGAGCGCGGATGCTCCAGGATTCTGAGACAAATTTAAAATAAAAAATAAATAAATCAAAAGGAGGCCAGTCGTGGCGCAGCGACACGAGGTGTGACTGTAAAACCGACTGGTTGTGGGTTCGATCCCCGCTCGAGGAGATGAAATATTTACTTAAATGTATATTTCCATTTCTTCGCTCTGGTGTCGAGATTAAGCGTGGCGTTGATTTCCGCCACTCAACACGCTATAGCTCCAGAATTCGGCAGAAAGTGGGGAACGGAGAGTCTTAACACTCCGTTCCCTCTGCCTACCCTGCTGTGTGTGGGATACAGCGTGAAGCTGAGATAAATTTATTAGTTTATATTTATTATCAATCTTTGCAAACATTTTTAATAAGTAGCTAAGTTGACTCATTTTGTATTTATGTAAATATCAATAATTCTAACCAAAATGGAACTGTATTACCGACTAGTATTCAAACTTGTTACCCCAGAAATGTAATAACCACTTCACTAACTTATTTTCATTTCAATCTTAGTATAGCTGACCTATTTTTCTAAATGCGTCTGCGACATTATTTATGAAATATCAACCCAAGCAATTATAATCTTAACACGAAAATATTACAGTACATTTTTCTATAAGACCGAAACAAAGCTTATTCGCAAAGGGTTTCCATTTGATTAATCACATTTACGCAAATAATGTCCCTGAAGGAAACTACAAAGGTCGTGGATAAATTTTCTATTTCTTACAAATCGGTTGTTGACCTTCACTTCGAGCTTCGGTTGTAGGGATTTATGGTTGTTGAGAAATAACAATTGGTTGGACACACTAATAAATTATTTTTCATAGTCATTGCTATAAGTTATTTTTGTTATATGTAAGAATTTTACTGATAATATTATGATGGATTCGTTGAGCTTGTGTCCTTGAGGGTTTGACAATGACATCTTAAATTAAAAATTTAAAAAATTGTTGCGTCCAGGATCCCATATATAGCAGGATATGCGGAAGGAACCTAGTGTTGAGACACACCTTTCCACTTTTTGCCCCATTCTCGAGACATTGCGTGTTAAGTGGGGACATCAACGCCGCGTTATGTTTTGTTACCAGAGCGAAGAAATCAAAGTAATTCATTTTGTGTAATCAATACCCAAAAAAGAAAAATAGTCACAACTATAATTTGGCAAAGGAGATTGAAAATATTTATTAAATCAAATAAATCGGCTTCAAGCTGTATCCTGCACCCAGCAGGGCAAGCAGAGGGGAAACTAGTCTTAAAACACTCCATTCCCCACTTTTTGCCGAATTCTGGAAGCATTGCGTGTTGAGTGGCGGAACTTTGCCTTGACACCAGAGCGATGAAATAGAAATATAAATTTCATTTCTTCGAGTGGGGATCGAAGTTACTACCAGTCGCTTTTACAGTCACACTTTGTACCCCTGCGCCACGACTGACCTCAAAATACTTATTAAATATATTTATATTAATGTTATTCCGCACTAAGGGGTAATTATTTACAGATTTCTTTTAAATAAATATAGATTAAATATAAAAAAAAAATATTTGCTATTCACAGAGAAAAACAGAGAGATTCACCATTACGCCTTTGCATTTTGATTTATGGCTATATGTAAACAAAAGCGCATAGTATCTAGTGTGAACTGATTAGTTTACGAGCTAGCATATCGTAGGCGGTGATGCTATCTTGGCACGCGATTAAGATTGTGTAGTACTGGAAGTTTAAGCTATATTACAATAATATTATGAAACTATGACATTGAATAATCAATCAAAATGGTCTTTTATGTTTTTTATTTTATTTTTAAAAACCTAAACCTTAACCTTAAAAGTATATTATCTTTAAATTAATTAAGTATGCAACTTTAGTAACCATGTATGTTCATATAATTTTTTTGGAAAATTTTGAGTTTTTGGAGAATTTTTTTGGAAATCACAGTATTTAAAAGATAATAGGAAATATAATAAAAAATAGAACCTCGTGACTAGACACTGTTCTTCGCTACCTTTCTGTGCGTTAAGAAGTGGACCTTAAAGTCACTGCACTTTTATAGCTAGCTATGAGTAACCTCTACTTGTAAATATCAGAAGGAGAGGCGTGGCGTAGGGGCACAAGCGTTGTGGATTCGGTTTTTACTCAGGGGAATGAAATATTTAATACTTTTATTTTTTCTCTCTGATAACAAGACATAACTGAATTCGGCGGACAGTGGGGCAGGGGACATATTTTTATGGGAACGGAGTGTCTTAATGCTAGGTTCCCAGGTTTCCTCTGCCTACCCTGTTAAGGGTAGGCAGAGGAAACAACATCGAAAGTAAAAAAAATAAGATTTAATTAGGATTCGATCAATAATCAATATTTACAATGTAACAGTTTTTTTACAATTTCTTAACCTTCACGAAATAACATTTGTGCTAAGATACTCCATATCTCGTTTTTTGACCCAGTTTTCGAGACGTGGCGGAGTTTAACGCCGAGCTATGTCTTGTTACCAGAGCGTAGAAATAAACACAATTTCCAGAGTGGGTGTCAAACTCATAACCGTCGCACAATCAGACGCTGTTCCGCTGCGACATAACCGCCTAAAATTTTTTACATCTTCTATCAAATAAGAAATAAAGTTATTTCTGTTGTGTCCATGTATGTTTATATATAAATATTTACTTGTTAAGTGTTTTACAATCTTAATCTTATCGCAAACTAAATCGGTGCCGGTCAAACGGTGGGCGTCTTTGGAATACATTTGTTTGGGAAGCCGCTATCTGACTCGTGTGAATCTTTAGAATGTGAATAATCAAATATTTTATTTGAAATTTCTTTTAAGGTGTTACAAAGTTATTTTAATGATGTTAAATACTGTCCATTCACACAACCGTTGTGGGTTCTATTCCCACTCGGGGGAATTAACTATTTTCATTTCTGGCAACTCGTGGTCTTGTAAATTGAGCGAACAGTTGCGAACAGAGTGTATCAACATTAGGTTGTTAGGTTAGGTTAGCATGCCTACCTGGTTAAATCCTTATAATAGCGTGAAGCTGAAAACAAATCTACAAGTTATACTGTGGTTGCGATACTTAGATATTGAAATACCAGCACAATGAAGGTTAAAAAATTTACTTCACCTAGTGATAATTGAATGCACAATCATCGCATTTACTGATCACATTTACAGAGATAATGCGGTCGTGGTACAGGGACACATGACTGTAAACGCGACAAGTTAAGGATTTGATTCCCATTCGAGGAAATGAAATACTCGTATTTCATATTTTCATTTCTTCGCTCTAGTGTCAGGGCAAAGGGTGGCGTTGAGCTCCACCACGTCTTGAAAATTGGGCAGAAAGTAGTGAATGTTTTGACACTAGATGACCGTTTTGCTTATATCTTCCATATCCCAAACTCCCTATCATACGACAGGCACTTAAGATCCCATCAAAACAAACAGACGCTTTAAATATAACATTATAAAATAATGGTATGTATATAAATATTGTAAAATAGTATAATTGGTCCTCAATTCCGCCGGTCGTGGCGCAGCGGCACGAGGTGTGACTGCAAAACCGACTGGTTGTGGGTTCGATCCCCACTCGAGGAGATGAAATATTTACTTAAATTTATATTTCCATTTTCTTCGCTCTGGTATCGAGGTTAAGCGCGGCGTTGAGTTCTGCCACTCAACACGCAATGCCTCCAGAATTCGGCAGAAAGTGGGGAACGGAGTGTCTTAACACTAGGTTCCCTCTGCCTACCCTGCTGTGTGCGGGATACAGCGTGAAGCTAATAAAAAAAAAAAAAAAAATTTGTCGTCTATCGTGGCATCGCACAAGCCTTATTTTAGGCTAGAGATAATTATTAATTATTTAAGTAAGAAAAAAATGGAAAGGTTGAAAAAATGGACTGACTACCCGTCTGTAGTTTTTATTTAAAATATATAAATAAATAAACTAAGGTTCCCTCTAGCCCTACCCCGCTATGCGCGTGAGATACATCGAAATAAAAAAACTGCAAAACGTTTTACTATTACCTAGGTCTCATTAACCTAAAAAACCTATCTTCTACTAAAAACTCGTAGCAATTAAACAGAGTGCATTGGATCAATTGTAAGCAGTTTTCATTTTAAGTGAACATTACAGGAAACGATCAGTGTGAAGGTGTGTCGGGAATCACGGTAATAACATTCAATTTGGTTAAAGCGTTCGCGTTTTGAGGTACAATGTGTAAGCGATAGCGATTTGTTCTATTTATTACTTTATTTGGGTAGATTGGAAAGAAATGAATCTTATACTTATTTAAAAAACATATAAAAATTTGAACGTAGCGGGACTTGAACTCTCGCCTCCTGGAGACCGACCAGGCGCTCTGACCACTAAGCCATACGTTCTTATCAAGCTACGTCGAAATTTTTATAAGCATGTTACAATTTATTTTTGTTGTTATCATCTCTGTAGGAAGATTTTTACAAATTTTCGCTACCTAAAGATAATTACTAAGAATTATCGCCTGGCAAGAGAGAATGCTATTTATTAAATATTTAAAGTGTTATTTACACTTAGGAAAGAAAAATACTTATTTAGAAAACGTATAAAAATATTGAATGTAGCGGGGCTAACAACATAAATAAGTTGTAACAAGCGTATAAAAATTTCGACGTAGTTTCGAGTCCCGTATATATATAATAATAGTCAATTATTGCAATAGTCACTTGTAAACGTAATCAATATGATGACGTATTTTAAAACAGTTTTTATTGTTACTGTAAATAATTTATCCATAATTGTAGTCAAAACTCTCAGCTTTTCACTTATTTAGAAAACGTATAAAATTTTTAACGTAGCGGGACTCGAACCCGCGCCTCCTGGAAACCTTCTGAAAAACTCTCAGCTTTTTGTCCAGGCTTGCAGCTTGGTATACCTATGTCAAAAAATATAATTTCATGTTGCATTCTGCACATAACACTTTCGTTCCCTATTTTCAACTGAATTCTTGAAGAATTACGTACACGTAATTCTTCAAGAATTCAGCTTTTTTTGTTGTTTTTTGTTATTGGCGAAACTCGCGCTTTGCCTGTTCACCAGAGCGAAGATAAGAAAATATTAAATTCTCTGTACAGTAAATCGAACCGAATGTTGCGTTTACAATCGCATACTTGTGCCTCTTACGCCACTACGGCTTCATGTAACATTTCATATAACTTAAAAAAAATTAAAGTTACTGATGTATGGACCGAATTTCACTTCAAAGAAAGAACCTCAGACCCTTTTAACTTGCACCGCGGTGAATGACCCGCGGGAAGTAATTTCGCTCAGCAGTAATCAGGTTTATGTCGGCCTAGCTTCTGTAAGGGTTATGGTAAGTCTCACAACTGATTTAAGATTTATATATTACACGTATAATAATAAAGGAAAATAACACTAGGAATTTTGGATATTACTTTTCTATTTTTTCTTACATAAAATTTCTCGCTCATTTAGATCCTGCTGATGTTCCTAAGATACAATGTAATAATAAATATTATTGAGTTTTACAAAAATATTTTCCTTCATGTTTTTAAATATAAATAATCTAAAAATAGGTAATTACTGTAAGATTTCGACTGTATCAATCAAAAAACATAATAATATGTTGCTTCGTTTTTAACTACTATTTGATTTTAAAAATTATCCTAGAGATTAAATATAAATAGTAAAAACAAATACTAACTTATTATATATTTTTTCTTAACTTTACACTGTAATCGTATCTTTTACATAGAAAGGTTGAGAAATCTAGTAGAGTTAAGCTATTCCGTTTCCCGTTTAATGCCCACATTTCGTATTGAACACTAGAGCGCCGAAACGTAAATAGTTCACTCCACCAATCAGGAACTGAACCCACCACAGTCGCGTTTACAATCAGACGCTGTTGTATCATCGTCATAATGTCTTACAAATTAGACAAACCAATTTTAAATTTTACATCAGCCAACTATCCTGTTAGCATATTGTCAGTAAATGCTAGTTAAGCACGAGACACCCTAAAACATAAACCTTAAAGATTTCAAGCGTTCTCTTGACGTTGTGATTTATAGCGGAATTCCTTATTTGTCACCTGCCTTTGTCCAATTGTGGAGCGATTTCTCAAACGCTATATTGGATTCGATGGGATGAATCGTCAGCGAATTGGTGTTTTAGATTAAAATTTTCTATATTTTCCACTAGAGCCGTCCTCGTGATAAATTTTGTAGTCGTTCAAATTATTTGGAATACGGAATCTGTATATTTTAAAGAAGACAAGATAAAAATTAAATCAGTTTCACGCTGTATCAAGCACACAGCAGGGTAGGCAGAGGGAACCTAATGTTAAGACACTCCGTTGAACAGTTCGCCGAATTCGAGCAGCATTGCGTGTTGAGTGGCAAAACTCAACGTTGCGCTTTGCTTCGACACCAGAGCGAAGAAATGAAAATATAAATTTAAATATATATATATATATAAAAGGTCTATATATATATATATATATATATATATATATATATATAAAAGGTATTTTTTTAGATATAACTTTTTATTTATTTATAATGTGCCGCTTTGATCGATGACTTGTTGTCATCTTATGGTTAGTGCCATGATATTATTCCTGTAGAAATTTTGAGATTTTTGATTAAAGAAATCTGACATGTAGTGATCAGTGTTCTTTTGAGGTTAGCTTTATGCTTCCTAAAGAGTTCTGCAATAAACGAAACAAGTAGCAATCTGATGGAGCAAGGTCAGGGCTATGCGGAGGATGCATCAACACATCCCAGCCAAGCTCCCTCAATTTTTTTTTACCCGGTGGCAAAAACTCATAGTGGACGATTCCTTTCTAATCCCATAGCATCACTTTGTTCCGAATCAGGTCGGGCTTTGCCACGGTCTGTGGAGCTTGTCCATGCTTCAACCATGATCTTTTTCGCACATTCTTAAATCACCCATTTTTCATCATCCGTAATCAACTACATTTGTGCTACTCTTATTGTAAACCACACAAGTTTTGTTCGCGCCGTTCGTCGCATATTTTATCTTTTTTGTAATAAAACTTTAAAATGTACCGTTTCTTCGTAACATACGTTCATTTTGCTTGCTTGAAAAACAATTGAAAAATGGAGGGAATTTTATTGCACGTTCAAAATGTCACATTTAATGGTATTAAAACCAGCCAGACCTATTATTTCATCTTTTCGAGTGGGAATCGAACTCACAACCAGGCGATTTCGACAGTCACACTTTGTGCCCCTGCACCACGACTGGCCTCAAAAAGTAAAAATAAAAATTTCTATTTCGCTTTTTTTTAATTTTATCCTTTATTATGTACTTTAACCTAGTCTTGTTCATTATTTAGATATACATATAGACGTTTTTATAATTTTTTTATATATTCGAAATCTAGATTAATTATCCCAACACTGCTTACTCTAAGCAGAAGCTGACTGAATAGTGAATAGCTTAATTTAAATAATATTTTTATCACTATTAATAATGTTTTTAAAATAGTATGTAAATATATAATTGAAACCAGTCGTGGCTGCACGGCACAAAGTTGTTTTGTGACTTCGATTCCCGTAACGAGACAAGTTCAGCCACTCCACATGCAATGTCTCAGAGTTCTACGGAAAGTGGGGTTCTTTTTACCTACTGTACTTACCGTGTTGTGGCTTCGAGAGACCATCGTGGGGCAGAGGGGCAGCGTCAATCTGTAAATATAAAACTAGTGAATACGATTGCCAATCGAGTAATTGATAGGTCTCTGGTAGATCTCTCAACACGCAATTAACACAAAATGTACTTTGGTGACCGGGAAAAAGCGTAAAGCTCCTCTTTTACTTATGACCTTAGTGTATGTACTCTTAAATATTTCTTAACGACGCCACGATAACGAATAAACATCTTCAATATAAAAAAATACTTTTTATATCCAACATTTGTTAGGTTCCACTCAGAATTAAATCTACCTGTCATATTCTATCTCTGTCTATCATCTGCCATTCTTGAATATTCGAACAGGACGCAAGATGTTTATTAGGGACAGAAGGCGACTGTGTTTACATTTTGTGACAATTTTTCACACTTGCCCTTGTTTTTTCGAAAGTAAAGACGATAAGCTTTACAGCCTAAACAAATTTTATTGCATAGTTTCTGTTAAATTATTATGCTGTTATTCTAAGTCTATTTAATTACTTTAATTTGAGGCCAGTCGTGGCGCAGTGGCACCAGGTGTGACTGTAAAACCGACTGGTTGTCGGTTCGATCCCCACTCGAGGAGATGAAATATTTAATTAAATTTATATTTCCATTTCTTCGCTCTGGTGTCGATGTTAAGCGCGGCGTTGAGTTCTGCCACTCAACACGCAATGCCTCCAGAATTCGGCAGGAAGTGGGGAACGGAATGTCTTAACACTAGGTTCCCTCTGCCTACCCTGCTCTGTGCGGGATACAGCGTGAAGCTGATTTTTAATTTTCTTTTAGCTTTATCTCTTTTCTTTCTTCTCTGATTTTAATGAAAAGTCACTCTATTTTTTTTTATTTAAGTTGTTAAGATTTATAATCTATTTCATGTTTTTATTTTCATGAAATTGAAAGTAAGAAGACAAATTGAAGTACGATATAAGCCAACATTTAGTTCAGATATCTATGCTATTAGTAATTTAATTTTTGCATTCATAAAAATTGTAGGTAATAATTCATATAAGAATAAATCATAAGTATAATATAAGGAACCTAAATCTTCTCATTTCTATGTAAATGATGATGAAAATGAATAAATATTTATAATCTATTACAATTACTATTTAACTATATTTGGTAATAATAGAACTTTAATGATGAAAAATGAGCCGTTTTCCGGTTATAGTGTAGTTAAATATACTAATATTAAATGTTTGGCTTTTGTATTTCAACCGCGCTGGTTTATACTATAAATTATATGTGTAGGGTGTAAGCGACAATTTTGTGGCGTTTTTCTATGTGTTCTTGTTGCTTTTATTTTTATAATTTGAATTAGGTATCGTGAGGCCAATCGTGGCGCAGGGGCACAAAGTGTGACTGTATGCGCGGCTAGTTCTATCCCGACTCGAGGAATTGAAATATTTATTTAAATATATGGATATTTATGGAAATACAAATATATTTCGAGGCAAAGAGTGGCGTTGAGTTCCGCCACTCAACACGCAATACCTCCAGATATGAGCAGAAAGTCGGGAATGAAGTGTCTTAACACTAGGCTCCCTTTGCCTACCCTGCTGTGTGCGATACTGTAAAGCTGATAAAAAAATATAACTATCGATATAAATATATATATAGAGATATAAATATATATATAAAAAATATAGTTATCGTTTAAGTAATTAATTATCTTTATTTTATTAAGATATAGAGTTGGCTTTAAAAGATCTCATCAGAATTATTCGTATTGTTGTATCGGTGCTAAATAATTTGTATGACATGTTTTATGTTAAATTGTAAAATTACACATTATTAGTTACATACTAATAAAAATTGTATATTTATCATTAGCAGAGTAATCAAAGAATGGGCCAAAGGTTGCTATTATTTATCTATACATATAAAGGAAAAGTCCCCACTGACTGAGGTGGTAGAAACGTGAAATTTGGACAGATGTTCATTTTCATATAAACATTCACTAAGAAGGGATTTGGAAAAATTTTAACCCTGAAGGGGTGAAATAGGGGTTGAAAGTTTGTAAATTTTTAAATAGGCACCGATATTTATAAAATTTGAAATTCAGACTCTTAAAAATATTTAATTGAAAACATGTTTCATGGTTTATTAGAATTCACCTTCTAAATTGAAAATAATTTCATAAATATATTTAATAAATATTATTAGTTTTATTATAATATGCTTTTTTATATAGGTATGTATTTTAAATTGATACAATTAAATGAAAATTAAAACTGCAGGTTCTGCTGCTTCACCATTTTCTTCCGCATAGCTCAGTTGGCAGAGTGAACCTAGTGTTAATACACTCCATTCCCACTTTCACTTTTCTCCCTATTTTCGGATAAATTAGTAGAATTGAACATCTTATTTTGTCCACCAGAGCAGGGATATAAAAATAACTTATAATATATATTTTTGAACTCACATTGCAGCAAATATTTGTGCTAAGTTTTAAAGTTTTTTAATCGTGTAGTTTGATAATGTTACTTAAAATTATATTAAAAGATACTACTATTATTTAAGACAATTATTTATTAATATATTACTTTTATTTAAAGTTTTATGTATTTTAATAGCATTTTTGAAGTGTCGTTACGTTTGAATGAACCCATAAGTTTGATATATCTCATGAAAAATTAGATTTATACGATCCGCTCCCATAGGATTCTATATAATGATTATGGCGTTGTAACATTAAATTGTAAATTTATGGTGCCTTTTAGGAGTTTTTGACTATTAAATCTATATAATATCGTTTTAAATTTCTATATAAAGGGATAAATTAATCTGGATTTATTGTATAATGTAAGTAAAATAACATAAAATATAAATATTATTACCTGCTGTTTTAGAAGCGCTTACTATTATTCTATTTATACTATTAATAAATATCTCACATTTGCTTCCGTCTCAAACTAAAGTATATTTATATATACTATTTAGCACATATATGTTTTTGGATATTTTATTAAAAAAGTATATATATGGATATTTGACATTTTAACGCTCACTCTTCAAATTTGTACCACACTAAAGGAGCCCGGACAGTCCATAAATTACTATAACGCTTCTCCGTTGATTGTTGTTAGCCCGCTTTCTATAATGAACGAAAAAATCCTATCATTATTTCCTTATACCGCTATAAAGTACTAAAGAATACAGAATAAAGAAAGAGAACATAGTGTTCAATCACTTATTCCCGACTGCTAAGGAAGGGTTATGTTTTTCGCGCGTATCTTGTATGTATGGACTAAGTGAAACAAAAAAAATCGTTTCGAATACCACAATGTGGGTCTCAAATTCAAGAGCCTACTACCAGGATTTCAAAAAGGTATATCATGATTATGACTACCATAATGAAATCTAACAAAAAAGTAAAAAATAAAAAAATATTTGTAAAAACAAAAACCCCGACTGCATAAAACAAAAAAAAAAAATAAACAAGTCCAATAGTTTTTAAAATTAGCAGTTGGGACCTATAAGTAATTCTTCAATCAACAAAATCGCAAAACCAGGAACCCCGCATAATTTAAAGAGATCCCGACTGTTATTCCTAATAAACTATTCGACTAGTTTATTTTCTTTTTAGTTTTATGCAGTCGGGGTTTTTGTTTTTACAAATATTTTTTTTGTATTTTAAAATCCAATTAGCACTTGTTTTATTCTGAAACAAGTGAGTCTCAGACTCGCGCACAAAGGATTCCGTACTATTATCTATTTCTATAATAACGACACAAATCACGTTTGTTGTATGGAAGATCTTTTAAATATTTATTTTATTTGTTATAGCAGTAACAGAAATATATCATCCGTGTAAAATTCAACTGTCTAACTATCTCGGTTCATGAGATACAGCCTGGTGACAGTGAGACAGGCAGACGGACGGATGGGCGATGGATTACGTTCAGGTCCCGCTTATAGTAGGATATGCAAAAATTAAAGCACTCTGTCTTTCACCAAGTGTACCTTTCAATGATCTAGCGATCTAAATAGAAGAAAAGAATTTGGTAATATTTGTGTTGTATACATAATAGAATAAATTAAATCAAAACACGCTATAACCTCAAAATTATTAATTACCAATCAAAACAGATCAAATACACAAATCACTCGATTCCAATAATAAACAATAAAATCAACATAAAGCATTCACGATTTATAAATGAAAAGTTTAATACTTTACAGATTTCATTACATTCTTAGAGCATTGAGACGTTAATAAAGGCACTCATGGAGTCACCATCGCGAAATGAACGAAGAAAGCCTCTTACAACTTCGGTAAAATTTCCTTTCAATTGACTTATCGATTCTATTCAACCACTTTATTACTGAATACTCTTGAAACCAGCGAAAACCGAATATCGTGCTCAATATCTTGTTTAAAACTTAGCTTTTATGGTTTTTAATGCTGGCTATGTATAATTTAATGTCTTGTTCGTAAGTTATTCATGTGAACATCTAATGAGATATTAAAAATTTATAAGTTGCTGTTTGACTTTTGTCAAATAATATTAGAAATTCTTTTTGTGTATACAAATTGTGTTTTTGTGTTTTATATAAAATTTTGTGAAAGTGTTTTCAGTTTTGGTGTACAATTTTGATATACACTTATATTTTATATGTATATTTTTTTTGCATGGTGTCAAGTTGTGTTTAGTCAAAGATTCGAATATAAAGTCGAATGCATCTAAGTATAATACATATATGTGTAAATTGGAAGAGGCAGAGCGAATCTGGGAATTTAGTGTTAAGACACTCCGTTACCATTAAGACATTTCCGTTTTCCTATCGCCACCGACTTCTGGAGGCACTACGTATAGAGTGGCGGAATTCAACGCCGTCCTTTGCCTCGTTACGAGAGCGACAAGTGGGAATCCAACCCACAGCCTGTTGTGTTTACAGTCACTCTCTTGTCCCTGCTCCTCGACTGACCTCTTTTTCACACAATATATACATCTATAAATTATTAAAAACATGATACGAGTGAACACTTATAATAACTTAACTCTAAATCAGCGTAAACGTGTTGAAAAGCTCTAAAAAGCCAACCTTTAAATATATATAATATATTAATAAAAAGGGAAACATCGTTCGATACAAATCTCGTATAATCTGAGTGCAGGACGTTTTACGACGATGTATATACCATCCCTTTATATCCGTGCCCTGATTGCCTTGCCCTTAGGGTAGCGACAGAAAATAAAATGGGCATACCAATTTATGAGATTTTTTTTGGCCTTATTGCTAGTGACAACGGTCTTATGTCAAATTTATCGTTCGAATTCAATTATAGCAAATAAGAGAAGCTTAAATCTCACCCCGCTTTGTTCTTTCGTCTAAGATTGTATTTTTTTTGTGAAATTAGATCGTGTTTTTTTCTTGTGTGCTTTAGGTTAATTGGATTTTGAGTTGAGTTAGGAAATTTTATTTAAGTTGTTATAGTATTTATGGAAATGTATAGTACTTTGCAATTAAATAAAGAAATTTTAGATTTTACATTGGAATTCTAATAACGTATGGAATTCTAAGTTGTTAACTTTTATGTGTCTCTCTTACTTTACCTTCACGCCGTATCACGCATGTATCAGAGTAGGCAAATAAAAACCATAAAAGCTAAGATTCTCCGTTCTACACTTTCAGCTCAACTTTCATGACATTACGTATCGAGTAGGAACTCAACGCCGCGCTTTGCCGTTTATATTGTTCGCCACAGCGAGGACAAATCAAACAAATCCTTTCCGCAAGGTAAAATCGAAGTCATTGACGTTTATAGCCAGATGCAGTGCCGTTGCACCACGATGCCGTCATTTATTTTTTTCGTACATATTTTTTATCATTGTCTTTGGTTTGTTATGAATTTTATATTATGCCTTTCGAGATATTATTTAAGTAAAATGATTACTTTAAATTTAAATCTACCAAAAGGATTCATTTTATTAATATTACCTAAACTTTCAACTATTTAAGTTATGAATGTATTTACATATAGTAGTACTCTATAAATTTATGAAATGTTTAAATTATATCGAAGTAATCGTATCTAATGCCACTATGGTAATCAGATACCATAGATGATAGGTGTACAAATATATATACATAATGGTAGAAGGTGTCTATACAGTATGTATTCACGGTAGTATTTATTAATCGACTTATCGAATTGTCTTTGTTTAAATATAAAGAGATGTCTTGTGTTACCCTGCTTGGCTTGTCTTTGTTGGGATTCAAAGCAAAGACTTCAATTTAAAAACTTTTCTAAATGATTGATTGAATATTTTTTATTTTTATCTAATTTTTTTTTAAATGTTAAGACAACATTTGATCATAAAGAATATATGGTAAAAAAAAGGTAGATTGGACAGAACGCAAAATTATCATAACTAAGTTCCCTCTGTACAAGTTTAAAAAATGTATTGGTGTAAAAAAAGTTTGCTGACGCTACCTAACTCTATTCCATAGAAAATCCGACTATTTTTACCAATAATCTCACTATAAGACAAACTTGTAGTTTATAACGCCCTTATGAATTTACTCCAAAGAAGATGTTAGGTAGATGGGACCTCAGGCGATTACTCCAAATTGAATATGTAAAAGGGATCCTAAAAAGTCTATTAAAATTCGATGAAGCAATACATTGGTAATATAAGCTTTTTATATATATATATATATATATATATATATATATATATATATATAGTAGTAGTATATATAATTTTTTGGAGTAGCGGAACTCAACGCCGTGCTTTTCATTTCCTCGAGTGGTCCCTCATCCCTCCCTCCCTCGTCCCTCGGTCATATAAAGGATAAGCAGACTGAACCTAGTATTAAAACACTTCGTTTCCTACACACCGCTCAATTTATAGAGATATTTACGGGTGGACTGGCGGAGCTTTCTAAATCTCGTTGCTTGGATTGAATCCAAAACCAGCGCGTTTACCGTCAGACTCTGTGTGTATGTACATACGAGAATATGAAGAATTGTTAAAGTTAACTTCTACAGTTTGAAGGCAGACTAGGTTAAACACTTTTTGTAAGAAATATTTCATATCACACACACACACCACATACCAATCTGCACAAAGTACTTTTAACACACTCTCAAAGTAAAATCGCTTTGCAAAAACAATTATTCTTAGTTATTGTTCGAAAAAATACCTTTGACGTTTTATATTTAATCATAATATCTACAGAAGGGGTTAAACAATCGTTTCTTCGAAGAAAAACAATATAAAGCGGTTAGAAGAAATTAATTTCCGTGATCGCCGAGCGGCTGCTTCTGACGCACAATTCATTACTCTGTATAAAGCCTTCACTACAGTGAAGGGGGGAGCGATTTTTTTTTATTATAAGCTTCACGCTGTATTCGGCCACATAGTCCTGTTTTAAAATTGGGTGATAAGTTGCGATCCAAGGATCTTAGCACTAGGTTTTATCTTAAATAGGTTTTAACCTTTCTCTTGGTAAGAGAATCAAGAGAATCAGTTGACCTTGCAAAACACGGAATCAATGATACTGGTGCCGTTCTTCAGTATTATAAAGAGGTGGACGATACTTGCCAGTAAAAAATATGATGCTGTAAAAAAATATAAATTAAAAATATATATTTTATAATATATACATTGGAGGCCGGTCGTGGCGCAGTGGCACGAGGTGTAACTGCAAAACCGACTGGTTATGGGTTCGATCCCCACTCGAGGAGATGAAATATTTACTTAAATTTATATTTCCATTTCTTCGCTCTGGTGTCGAGGTTAAGCGCGGCGTTGAGTTCTGCCACTCAACACGCAATGCCTCCAGAATTCGGCAGAAAGTGGGGAACGGAGTGTCTTAACACTAGGTTCCCTCTGCCTACCCTGCTGTGTGCGGGATATAGCGTGAAGCTAATTTAAATTAATTTTTTAATTTAAACATACACAGGATGTTGTTCGACAACATTCTCAACACGCAATATCTTAAATCGATCAAGCAATATCGCAGAGGAATGGAGTCTCTTATCACTAGGTTCCCTTTGCCTATCCTGCTAAATGCGGGATACAGAGTGACGCTATGTATATAGTTACACTCGGAATGTTGACAATAAAGTTAAACAATTGAGAGCTGAATATAATATTTACATTAAAACAATTCTGTGTGGTCTCTATTTATCGTGCAGATAAGCTTAAAAGACGTTTCTTATCCTCAACAAGGATATGTGGATTAAAATAGCATTCCTGCTTATCACAGAATGTACCTTTAGCAAAAGGATTTTGAAAGCTTTATTTTTATTAATTCCTTCTGGCCGTTGAATAAGCTTAAATTTACTTTTTTTTATTTTTAGTAACACACTGACTCGTGGTACAGTATCTGATGTTAAACGCGACAGTTGTGGATTCCATTCTTATTTGTGGGAATAAATTATATTGATTTGCTCCCTCTAGTAACAAGGCTAAACGCGGCGTTAAGTTCCGTCACTCAACACGCAACAGCAACAACAGGACGGAAAGTGGAAGAGGGAATGTTTTAACCCTAGGATCCTTCTGCCTACCGGGTGCTGTAAGCGGGACAACTATAAGCTATAAATGTCATAATTCAGATAGTGAATTATTTTTTGTCCAATGTATTTTACATAATTTCATCAAAAACATTGTTATATTGCTGATCAATAAATTTCAGCTTTTCGTCTTATATAGGCTAAGTAGTACAGGGAATATTTTATCACTGCTCTACACATTTAAACTGTATACTAATATTATAAAGACGAAATCATTGTTTGGTTGAACGTACTAATATAAATGTTGGCCGGAATAAAAAAACAATATATTTTTTTGGGTTCAAATATCGAACCCAGCTCGATAATTACTATAGGCTATATCACGTATATTGTCTAAATATAAGTAGAGTAAGCAACTGTACCTGTGGTCGTAGTTACCTCGGGGACCTGGAACTTAACCACGCGACCGAAGCCGCAGGTAAAAGCTAGTAACATATAAAATAAACAACCAAAAATGGAAATCTGATGTACCTAACATGAAATATATAAAATTTCAGGTCCGTTGAATATTCTAACAAGAGACATAATTAAGTGTTTACACTATTTCAATGCGACCCACGTGTTTACTACACCTGAATAGCTTCCCAAAACAATCTTATCAAAATGAACTCTACCCATTGAAATTAAGATTCATTTTACAAACACATTGCATTCAGTTACATTCTTTTAGAATTAATAGAAAATAAATTACATACAATTTTGCGACATCGTGTCGATCTTATTTCAATTGAAATAGACTCAATTTCGTATGCAGTGTTCTACATAGTGTGTTTTGTCCCAGAGGTTCCCGAATTATTTATCTCGTCGAATATTTTGTTTGACCTTAAATAAAGGATTTTCTGCTGCTATTTAAATAGGTATGAATAGTAAATTAATATTGCTAGACTAGTTGTTAACTTCTTTTTGCCTGTTGTTTTATTTATCGAGACATTACTAGTCTAATTAACAGCTTTAAGCTTTTTTCGTTCAATTTCAATAATTCGTTATAGGTGATTAAAATGACATCTTAAGATAGATCTCACAGTTGAGAGCGGCTTATAAATACGGGACCTAAAGTTAAAGTCTGTTGATCTTCGAAACATTGAAAGTTAATTGTTGGAACTCAACGTGCATTGTGTAACAGAGGATATAAAATACGACGGCCTCAATATTAATAATAATTGACGAAAAATATAAAATATATATTTTTTTTAGCTTCACGTTTTATCCTGTATGTAGCAGGGTCGGCAGAGGGAACTTGGGAACCTAATGCTGAGATACTCTGTTCCTATTAAGACACATCCGTTCCCCACTTTCCGCCGAATTCAAGAAACTTTGCGTGTTGAGTGGCGGAAATTAACACTGCGCGTTGCCTCGTTACTATAGCGAGGAAATAAAAACATTAAACATTTCATTCTCCAGAGAGAGAATCGTATCCACAACCATCGCACGGTTTTCTACGACGACCTCAATATAATAATAATAATAATATCCATAAATTTTTAGAAACAATTACCACGGCTTCTAGCACAAGAACTTCGTTATCCAATCTTATTAAGAAATTAATTCATTTATTCTGATAATTAGTATTCGACCTCCGTTCGCCGCATCTGGCCCTTATTAATGTCTACTCCACTTCGGTAGGGTTCCGTTAAATGTACTTACTTCAAAGGGGGATTTAGTTTGACATGTGCCCAAATTTGGACACGCGTATTTTGTTTTAAATGAATAATTTACATTTATTCATTTAAATCATAATATGTTACGTTTACAGGCGGTCGGGGCGTTTTGATGATTGTGGGTTCGACCCCAATTTGGGGGAATGATCATGCTTTATTTAATTTTATTTCACCATTCTGATAGACTAAACATGGCGTTATTTTCCATATGATGAATGACTTATAATATATCGATCTTGCTAAGCTACGATCGTAGCTAAGTGGTACAGTGCTACCTGACTATAATTACCGTGGGTTTAATTCTTTTTTCGGGAACGATTTATACTTATGAATATTTTTTTTACTCTAATCGTCTCGGTTCCACTACTTAAATTAATCCAAGTTCCAATCCTCAAGTTTGTATAATGATATCGCTGATAATGCTAATTATGTCTTCTATATTTTTTTAGCTTCACGCTTCATCCTGCACGTAGCAGGGTTGAGGTAGAGAAAATTCGTGAAACTAGTGTTAGGGCACTCCGTTCCCAAGTAGACATTTCCGTTTCCTTCTTTCCGCCGAATTCTGGAGGCATTTCGTGTTGAATGGAGGAACTCAACGCCGCGCTTGGCCGCGTTGCTAGACCGAGGAAATTAAAATATAAAATAATACATTACATCGGATGAAAATCGAACCTACAACCTGTTGTGCTTACAGTCACACGTTAGCGCCTCTGTGCCATGACTACCCTCTCATCTAACATCTACATACGGTTACAATACAGAAAAAGTCCTTCCATACTTTCATTCCATTCTCTAACATGAATCACTTTTACACACAAATATTGGTAATAACAGCAACAAATATCCAAATAAAGCAAGTATTTGTAAATATTTCAATAAGGAAACATTCTCAGATAAGTCTTTGAAGCGAAATAAACGTGAGGGGAGAATATTATGGTGTATGAAACCATTTTCCTTTGTCCTTATCATAAACACGTCTGTTAACTTAAAATTTTAGTATTAAGCTACTAGTAGGTACTAACATATTAGAAATGTATTGGAAGAGGTCAAGAAATATATTGGGAGGAACGTGCGACTGTAAACGTAACAGGTTTTGGGTTCCATTTCTACTCGGGGTAGTTAAGTATTAAATATTTTAATTCATATAAATGAGGCAAAGTGCTTTATTGACTTCGTCCTAAACACTTCACTTTCCGTCGAATTCTGGAGGCATTGAGCTTCAGATTTCAGTGGAAAATGAAGAACCGAAGTGTCTTTCAGTTCTTGAATGGGAACGGAGTATCTTAATACTAAGGTTCAAAGATTCCCAATGCTATATTCAGGATACAGTGTGAAGTTAATAAAACCTGTTATCTTTTAACAATATTTCATTAAAGACGAGCCTTATTTCATCACACGAATCCTTTATCGAATGACGAATACAAAGACTAACGAACGAACAACAATTAACGCTATCGAATTACGAGAATGTAAAAGCTTTTGATTTTTTTTGCGGATGCGTGGAAGGTATATTAATTTACTTGAAATTTAATAAATTTATTAAATAGTTGTGGTGGGACAGTCAGCGGCGGTTTGATTGAAAAAGCGGCGGTTATTAGTTCGAATCCAACTTGGGAGAACGAATATACTCGTACATTATCTTTTTTTTTTCTCCACTCTGATAAGTAAAACACGGCATTCAATTTTACCACTCAAATATCAATATCTCGAATAATTCGGCGGAAAGTGGGGAACAGAATGTCAACATTAGATTCTATCTGTATTGCTTGCCTTGTTATGAAGCTTTAGAAGAAGCAAATGTAATTATTCACATATTTTTTTTTTTGTATAAATGTTCACGATGCATCTTACATTTCGGAGAGTAGAGGTAACCTAGGATTAAGATCAGGAAAGTAGGGAACTTTCCGCCTAATTTTCCGTCCTGTTAACAGAGCGAGTATAAATTTTAAAAAATGCTTAAAGCCTAACCATTTAAAATCACACCCTCACTACTCTATACATAACGAGTCAATTGACCGTCTTTTTGAACACTTCTTTACAATGGTATCAGCGTATTCTTAGTTGACAACCCAATTTCGTTTCACAGGCCTCGGGGGTGCGTTTAGGGATCAGAGATTAGAACTATAGTTAAGTTTAACGCTTTTCTTAGCTTTTTGGATTTAGAAATACTTACTTGTATATATAGTTTTTTATTTTTTCAAATGTGGCAACACATAATTATTATTTAAACAAAGAAAATAAATGTAAAAATACATTTGACGAACTAAAGGTAAAGGCAATGACGAATGATTTTTGTGTACCTTTCACCCTTTTGGGCATAGCAGAAAACACTTAGTTTTAATACGTCCTATTTTAGTGTTCCATACCCCATCTCGAGATGATGATGGTGGTATCTTACTAACAAATATACAGGTCTATAGTCCTTTGAAGCCTAGAACAAATAAAACAGAATTCAAGTTTCTAAGTCAACGCAATTAAAAGGTACGCCACTTAGAGTTCCCCCACTTAACGCGTAGTGCCTCGAAAAATTAGGCGTAAAGCAGGGAACGGAACGTCAATGCAAATGCCAATTAACACCGTGCTTCCTCTGCCTACCATACTGTGTGCGGGATATAGCGTGAAGCTGATTTAATTTTATTCTTTCAATAATACATAAACAAGATACAGGAAATGTATTAATGGAACAGAGTGTCTTAATACTATGTTTCCCGATTCTCTCTGCCTAACCTGCTATGTAGGTACGGGATATTGCGTGAAGCAAAAAAAAACATGTATTACATACATATGTTAAACATCTCGCTTAGCTGTTAGTAACTTAGGTACTTAGCTCGGATGATTTAACCCACATCGAGAGTGGCAGCTTGACTCGTTTCTTCTAAGCGGGTCGAGGCAAGACCCACTTTTGTAACAAGGGGATTTTTGTCATTTCCTACTGAATACATCCCTTGCTTATTTATGTTGATGGAGATATGTATGACGAATTCTGATTTGTGTGCTAGTTGGTTTCTTTTACTAGTTTTTACTTTTATTGCTTTCGGTCATTAGTTGGTCACTAGATGATTATGTTGAGATTTTTTTTTCCAAAATATAAAAGATATATGAACATTTTTTCTACGTATTCATATAGCATAAATAATATTCAAGGCAGTGCGTATTAAGCGGCGGAACTCAATGCAGCGCTTTATTATGTTACTAGGCGAGGAAATGAAAAAAAAAACTCCTAGTGAGAATAGATCCCACAACCGTTGCGTTTAAAATCAAAAGCTGTGTCGATGCGCCACGACGGCTTCTAAGAAGATTTTTCTAATATTACACAAAACTATTAATTTTATATTTTATATTCCAAACTTTTGATACTTTACAATCAGTTACAATATTTCTGTCACATTACAACATATCAAAACAATGGCCACGGGGCCCAACCCCTAAATGAGTCGACGTCAGAAATACCTTCTAACAAATGTGAGGGTCAGCCGACAGCTTGAGGCGAAGGAAAAATGAGAGTGAACGACAACGTTACGTGATGGTTATAAATTATTTAAAAGTATTGTTCTTTCAGCTTCACGCTGTATCACGCATATAACAGGGGAGGCAGAGGGAACCTAGTATTAAGGCACTCCGTTTCTTAGTTTTTCAAATTTGTTGCCTGCTTCCCCCGAATTTTTGAGGCATGGCGTGTTGAGTGGCGAACCTCATTGAACTTGAATTGAATCGAACCCACTATCTAACTATCGCGTTATACGGTACAGCACTAAGATGGCCTTTTAATAATATCATGTTGTATGTAATTAATGTATAGTTAAGTAGAAATATGTAAAGTAATTTTTCCTCCCATTGTATCCATAGAGGGAATCTTTTATTAGGATACTCCGTTGCCTACTTTCTACCTGATTTACAAGACATTAGGTGTTAATTGGCGGGACTGGATGCCGCGCTTCGTTTTTTTAATGAAAAGATGAAAATAATAAATTTTCCCGATTAGCAATGGAACCATGTACAGCATAAAATAATTAATTAAATCACAAGGTTAAACAAAAATTATAATGAACAAACATAATATTCTATTTATCGAAAAAATTAATTACGAAAACAAAGAAAAGGCAAGCTTTTTAGGACTCGTTAATTAGATATGTACCTACATTTTTTTGTAATTTTACGCGTTTATTTGACAACGCACTTGAAGCAGAAATTGAATTCACACAGAACTAATTGCGTATCGTCCCTTTATAATTAATTGTCTTGTCTTATTTCTTTTATTTAGTTCACAGTAAAAAATAAATTTTATCCTGTATATAGCGGGGTAGAGGTAGGAACCCCATGCACTGCCCACTTATAGAAATATTGCATAATGAGTGGCGGAACTCGACGCTTTGCCAGACCACGCTTTGCCAGACCGCTCTTATTATAACTCATATACCCGAGTGAAAATCGAACCCACAACCGTTTGCGTTTACAGTTAGACGTTATGCCATTGCGCCACGACGTCCATAATAATTAAGAATTAAATCAGCTTCACGCTGTATCCCGCATACAACAGGGTAGGCAGAGGGAACCTAATGTTAAAGATAAACAAACAAATAAAAATATTAAATATATCATTCCCCGGAGTGGAAATCGAACCCACGACTTCCCCATTAATAATACCTACTTATACAATATACATACTACTACAAATTATTAACATACTACGAAAATAATAATACTTTATATGCTTACATTTTATTTAAATTCAAACCATTCAATTCGCTTTGTTGTCTCCAGTTTTGATATCTTCATTTCTCATTCAGTCGCTTACAATATGTCAACCTTGCGTTGTTGTCACAACCACAACGCTTCGCTGATTATTTGATATCATCCCTAAAAGGATATTTAGATACAGTAATACATAAACAATCTGTGGTAATATAATAAAAATGAAAAGATTGTTTGTCTGTTCCTATGGACTAATCTCTGAAACTCGTTTTTTTTATGTGATTTAGCCTATAGGAGAAATATTCAGGAGAGCAAGTCTTGGCGCTCGTTTCAACTTTCTTAGTCTCAACACGCAATGCCTCCAGAATTCGGCAAAAAGTGGGCAACAGAATTGATTTTATGGGAACGTAGTGTCTGAACACTTGGTTCCCAGGTTCCCTCTGCCTATCCTGCTGTGTGCGGAATATACCGTGTACCTTGAAAAAGCGTGAAAAACTACCTATTATTATTGACAAAACTTTCAAAATTTTTGTTACATGTTTTTGTAAAGGAATTTTATTTTAAAGTAGAGTTTTAATTTGCCATTTTTACTTTTTACAGATAGTGCTGTGATCCAAATCGCTGTAATTGTGAGTTTATTTTTATTACTGTTAATAAAGATCTCCATTTTTTTTTAGTTTAAAAGATAATATAAAATACTATTTTCATTAACATAATGAGGCCGTGGACGCACAGCACAGACGCACAGACTGTGAGTTCGATGGTTGCGGGTTCCATTTCCACTTCAGGCAAAGAATTATTTTTTACAATACTCGGTCTAAAAAGAAAGAAAAAGTGCGGCGTAGTGTCCCACTCACCACTCCATGTGTCGAACTCGCTCTGGCAAGCAATGTTATGAATTCGGGCGGTAAAAGAAACGGAGAGTTATAACATTAGGTTTTTTTATGCATCCGTTTTTTATATGCGGGATAAAGCGTGAACGCTGTAAAGGATAGCACACAGTATACACAATTCTAGTAAGATCAAACGTAGACTTCTACTATAATGAATATTATACGAGATCAGGTAACATTAGCTCGCGTTAATTTTTAATGTGACATCACGGAACTTGACAGTCCATAGGGAGACAGTTTTGAGGGTCTTCCGCTGAAATGCAGGAAGTTGGAACATAATTTATACTGTCATTATAAGCTTTGTACAGTAACTTAACTTATTGTGTAAAAGATAGTATAGTGATGTGTTACTCGTGAGGGTACAGCAAAATCTAACAATATCCCATGAAGCACTTTAATTGTAAAATTAGGGCCAAGTTAAATGTTAAGTAATACGACATTCCTGAATTCTTGATAAAATTCAAGCTAAGATTTAGATTCTAAATTTTAGTCCATTTTTTTTTCTATACTCATCCAGCTTGTACCGGACTATTAGGTTGACTTTTTTGATGTCAAATTTAGACGTTAATTTTTTGCTAGGTTTTGATGCTAGATTATCTCTGTTGTGTGTGAGATACACCGTGACATTAAGAAATAAATAAATAAATAATTATGGAGTACATGCCGACGAAGCTGCGACCGGAGTTACAGAATAAAAGAGTTTTTATATGTATTTATGTTTGCTCTTCAGCTTATTTATTTATTTATTTATTTATTTATTTATTAGATCCACTAGTGATGATAACATTATACAGTGACAAAGAAACAAAATAAAACTTAAATCTAAATGCACCATCTTTTAAAGTGGATACAGCATGCAATATTATACAAAAATAATAAATTGTACGGTTTTCATTATTTCAGTTTGTTTACAATTTCAATAAACAAAGTAGAATTACAGTTATAAATGCAAAACACGTTAAAATATATTATTACAAAAAAACAATAAAAAAAAACTCAATGACCATTTCAAATTGATAGTAAATAGATAGATAAATATAAACGAAATTATTTATCTTGTTAAAATGTGGCGAACTATTTTAAATTTATATTTAGACAATGTATCTCTAAATGGGTCTAAGACTTCTTTGTGGTCGTTGAATATTTGAGATAGTCGTGAAATCGGTGAGTTCCTACCCAGGACTGTTCTACGGAGAGGTCTTACTAGAAGCGTAATTGGCTTGCGTGGATACCGGTGCGGGACATTAAATCTTAATTTGGACAGTACATCTCGATTATCGTTTGTGCCCTTAAGACATTTATATAAGTACATTAAATCTAATAAATCTCTTCTGTTGTTTAGAGTATGCATCTTGAAATATGCCAGTTTTTTGCTATATGAATTTATTTCTTTAGCCCTACCGTGAGCGAATGCCAGATGATACAGGAAACGCTTTTGCACCCTCTCTATTCGCAAGCAGTGTGTTGCATAATGCGGCCTCCACACCACGCTACCATACTCTAAAATGCTTCTTACTAAGCTATTATATAATACTATTTTAGTATTATAATTTCGAAATATTTTGCTGTTCCTGAGAACAAAACCTAGCATTTTTGAGGCTTTTGTGATCATATTATCTATATGTGGAGTAAAGGTCAACTTTTCGTCGAATATGACACCTAGATCTTTGATGTTGCTAACTCGTTTTAATGGTGAATCTGCGATAAAGTACTGGGTATTAGTTTCTACATGATTACGAGTGAATGTAATGGAATAACATTTTTCTGCGTTAAGTACCATACCATTTGTTTTGCACCAATTAAACAACCTTGTTAGATCATTTTGTAAATGTCTTGTATCGTTGAAATCGTTGATAGTTTTTAAGAGCTTAAGGTCATCCGCGAACATGAATGGTGTAGAATGCTCAAAGCATTTTGGCAGGTCATTAATAAAAATATTAAACAACAAGGGCCCTAAATGCGAGCCCTGAGGTACTCCAGATGATATTTTAAATTTACGAGATTCATGCCCATTTGCAACAACATAGAAGTATCTATCGCTCAAATATGATTCTAGCCATCGCAGTACCGAACCCGCTAGACCATATGCCGATAATTTTAAAAGAAGGATTGAAGTAGGTACTAGATCAAATGCTTTACTGAAATCTGAATAAATGACGTCAATTCTATTTCTTTTGTCTATATTGTCGATTAATGTTTCAGTGTAAGCAACTAAATTTGTCATTGTTGATCTACCCTTTATAAAACCGTGTTGATGATCACTAATAGAGCTTTTAAACTGGGCGTATATTAATGGATAAATCAATGATTCAAATATTTTACCGAATACCGAGAGAATAGATATAGGACGATAGTTTTCTACGTGTTCTCTTTCCCCTCGTTTAAAAATTGGAACAACTTTTGCCACCTTCCACTTAGTTGGAAAAGATCCTGTTTTTAGCGATGCATTGAAAATAATTTTAAGTGGTACTGCAAGTGTTGACGCACAGTTAATTAAATAGGCTGGAGGTATACCGTCTGGTCCTGCTCCCTTATGTAGATCTAAACGCTTTAATCTATTTAAAATATCCAATTCATCTAGTTGAATCCTTTGTAAGATATCATTATTATTCACTACATGCTGCAAATTTGTGAGTACGTCATTGGTTGGTTGCACTGTTGTATTGTAATTGAATACCGAAGAAAAGTGGGAACCAAAAGAGTTGCAAATTTGTTCACCACCAAAATGTTCGATATTATTACTTATCATTATTTTAGGGAAAGTATGTGTTTTTTGTTGTTTTTTTGTTTTCATAAAAGTCCAAAAATATTTCGTATTATGCTTAATACTGCTCTCTGATCGCTCTATATATTCATTGTAACTTTTTAAAGATAATTCATTGCATGTGTTTTCTAAAATTTTCAACGATATTTCGTCCATTGGATTTTTATATTTTTTGTATCGTAATCTTAGTTTTTCTTTTTCTTTTATTCTTTTTCGTAGGATTTTATTCACCCAGAAGGGGTATTTGGACCAACATTTCTTAATAATTTTAGGTACATTAAGCTCTATTGAAGAATTTATGACAGAATACAGTATTTCTACCATTTCATTAACATCTATAAGTTTTGTCAGTATTTCGGACCAATTTATATTTTCTAGAAATTTATTTATATCTTCAAAATTAGCTTTAGAATAATTATATCTTACAAAATTAGGGTTCAAATCTAAGAATTTTGTACTATTGTTAATAAGGCTGACGCTGATATCTAAAGGTGGATGCAATAGGTCTATACGACTCATTATATTAGTTGATGCATCAACTTTTACGTCAAAAGTTGTATTATCGCAGAAGACGAGGTCTAAAATTTTATTTTGATTATTTTTTATGCGATTGTATTGATACAAACTATTGACCACGGAAAAATCTATTAGAGATTGCGCCAAAGAAGATATTTGATAGCCGTTATTAATATTTTCTACTAATTCCCAGTCTATACAGCTTAAGTTAAAGTCACCTATAACTAGTGTTAAGTGTAGTATGTTTTAATATTTCCGAAACACGATTAAAATTATTCATAAATTTGTCCAAGACAGTCTTACTGACCGGTGGAGGAATATAAGTTGCACAAAGAGCTATCGTACGACTTTTATTAATATTTATTGTTAGCCACAAATCTTCACAAGAACTCTCCCAGGCTACCATGCGGCGGGAACTAAACTTATTATTAACAGCCACTAATATTCCTCCACCGTCTTTTTTAATTGAACATAATAGATCTCTATCTCGCCTATAAACTGTATAATTATCACTAAACAATTCAGAACTTAACACACCACTATTTAACCAAGTTTCAGTTAGAACAATAATACCATAACTATTACAGCTTACATTTCTGTAGAAATCATGTGTTTTCGTGCGAAGACCTTTTACGTTCTGATAATACAAATTTAATGTACACATTTTTTAGATTATATAAATAATTGCATGCAGTATGTTATATGTTTTAAGTTAGTTTGTTCAGGGAATCCATGTTGTTGATCAGTTTGTAGTCGCTGTCGTCAGTTTTTCTCATAAATATACGCCCATTTCGAACCCAAATATGTTTGTAGTGTAATTCTTTTCCTTTTTTACGAGCGGCAGCGTGAAGTGATTTATTAGCTGTGGATAGATGTTCGCAAACGTATATGGGAACTTTGTTTCCCCCAATACCAAGATGAGATGAATTAAGTTTGTCGGATGGGTTACTCTTGTTGAACTTGATCACAGCTGCTAGAAATTGGTCGCGGACTAAAGGAGCACTGAGTTGGACTACAATTGATCTTGGTCTCGTCGATTTTGGATTTATTTTGGCAATGCGAGTACATTGAGCAATTTCATTATCTTTTATATTGAGATTAACGAATTTTGAAAGCTGTTTAACTATAGTAATCACATTTTCACTTTTAGATTCCGGTACACATTGAATTTCAATGTTATTTGCTCGAGCTTGTTGTTCCATTATATTAATTTTATTTTGTAGAATATTTACAGTAGTTTGTAGTGCTTCATTGTCATGCTTTAATTGACTTGTTACTTCACAGTGCATGTCCAGTTGCTGCTTCATATCTTCATATTGATTACTTATAAAGGTAACTGACGTTTGCAATTCTTCAATTTTGTTTTCAAGTTTTTTAAAGTTGGTATTAATAGAATTGGTTATTGTTTTATTAATGCTTATCATAAAATTTGACATTTGTTTCTCAATAGCGTCGTTTACAATATTTCGTATGTTTTCATGGGTAATTTGTTCATTTGTTATTGGTGACGTCGGTGAACTAAGAGCTTGCCTTTTGTATGATCGTTTAGTTACATTAAGATCGGTAGCTTTCGAATTTGTACGGTTAATTGCAGATCGTACAGGCGTCTCATCGCTGGTTTTTTGCCTATTACACTTAGGACACTTCCAATTAGTAAGCACACTTGAATGCAAGTCGATTCCCAAACAACCAAAGTGGTAAACTTTTTTGCATTGCAAACATTGCGTGTATCGATCATTTTTCTTAGGCGTATTGCAACATCCCCACGACATTTCTTGTTCCATATTTGTTGGTATAATTGTAATGTTTTAGAAATAAAATTTTAAAAAAGCTTGGAGTTTTTTTATTAGAAAATGTATTTAACTGAGATTTGAACTAAGGATCGACAAATTAAATCTCAGTAATACGCCACAGAGCCAATTTGCAACTATCAGAAATTGCAAAAATGTGCTATTAGTTTTGCTGTAGAGCGGTGGTAGAGAAAACGAAGGGTATGTGTCGATCTTTGCAAATGTTATCACCGTCAATTTTTAACTTCACTTAATTATCACTTTACTTAATTATTTTAGTCATTATAACGCACTTTCGCTGGTGTATTTATCACAAATATTGCACAAGGTTAACTGTACCACGCAACACAATAGTTTTATGATCATTTTGATTATAAATATCACTTTGCAAATTAAAATGTAACAAACGGAAAAAATACGTCTACCTCTTCGGACGGTACAAGTGAAAGTGGCTTAATACATAAAGTTAAGTAATAACTAGAACTTAAAGTACGTACATTAAAGTGCATTACTAACTACGCAAATCTCGTAAATCTGGTCCTTTGGTAACAGTACAACTATGAAATTAGCAAAATTTAATTTTTTTAAGGTCTCATTTTCATCATAGTCGTTGCACACTTATTCGGAGTTCAGGAGATGTCCGTTCACGCATGCCGCAGCGATCTCATGCTTTAACCGTGTTCAATTGTCATTTTGGGGTCTTGTTCGGTAATCTCGATGGTTGTAGGTTCGATTCCCACATATTATAATAATAATATGTGACACAGTTGCTCCATAAATTTAGGCGGAAAGTGGAGATTGCAATGTCTTGCTGAGAAAAGAAATCCAAAAAGTAAGAAATAACTGTTTTAATTACTTTATTTATTACTTAGCTATCATTCTATTTAATGTATTCAGAATGGAACCCACACCCATTGTATTATTAACACCGCCTACCTTAGGCGGTGTTAATTCAATACCAATATTAACGCAATGTAGGTGCTAAAAGTTTATTTTGGTTGAAATAAGAAATCGTGTGCAATTATACCTTTATACATGACTAGTTGAAGTTACTTCATTTAAAACGACTATTAAACCAAAAACCGGACAGGCGCGATTTTGATACCTCCTTCGATCTTTATAGACGGACAACAAAATGATAAAGGTTTCGTTTTTTTTTCTTATTAAGATACGGAATCCTAAAACAACCTTTTTTTCCTGTTCCCCGATCAAAAAATTAAAAATAATCTCTTAATGTTCCTCCGCACTCCCAAGGGAAACTATATTGACTTTATATAAAAGAAATGCTTATTTTTTAAATATTTCATTTTATTTAATTGATAATAGCTTTTAAGAGTAATTTTGTTAAGCACTTATCAGCTTTTGGATTAAACTCCAGGATTTCTGTTAAACTTTATGTAAATTACTCGTGAATAAGTTTTAAAGCTTCAGTTTGTTATTGATCTAGTCAAGGATTATTCCTAAATCTATATTTAACAATTTTATAAATAAGAAGCCAGGTGCAGATGCAAAAGAGTGCTACTGTAAACGACAAGATGTGGATTCGATTCCCACCCGGGGAAAAGAAATATTTAATATTTTTACTTCCTCGGTCCAGTAATGTAAAGTGGGGAATGGAGAGTCTTAGCCAAACTTTACCAGGTTCTCTCTGCATACCTTCCTATGTGAAGAGGTACAGTGTCAAGCCAGAAAAGATATATTTAATTACGCAGTAAGTGCAGAACACGGTATGCAAAACAGCGAGAACTTACCTTTCACACTCCATTTCTTACTCTCTAGACTTTTTTAAAATTAATTCCATCAAGATCGCAACGCGACAGTTGTGGGTTCCATTCCCATTCAGGGAAATTAATTATTGTCATTTCTTCGCTCTGTTGATAAGACAAAACGTGACGTTGAATTTCGCCGAAGAGCAAAATATCTCAACTACTTAACCTGCTTTATGCAGGATATAACGCGAAAGTAAAGACAAAATAGCTCTTGAAATAGTGTTAAAACCTCTTTACCATATAATTTACAGTTAAAATAAGAAAAAAAGCCTAATTTGGAGTTTTATACGGCATCATTTGAGCTTAAGCTTACTTGTTTAGGGAGTAATGTACAACAGTGTGACCTGAAAACTTGCACTTCTACAAAACAGGTGAAACGCGCCGCGGTCATTAGCGAGCTACTGTACAGCCACTGAATTAGCGACCTTTATATTCTTTTTATAATTCTTAATTTTTTTTTACTTCACCTGTACCCAGCATATAGCAAGGTAGCAGAGGGAGCCTAGTGTTAAGACATCCGATCCGATCCTCATCTTCCGTCGAATTCTGGAGGAATTGCGCGTTGAGTGGCGGAAGCCCACGCCACGCTTTGTCTCAACACCAGAGCAAAGAAATTAAATGATTATATATTTCATTTCCAATTTTAATACTCCAATTCCAATACATATTCAACTATAATTTTCACACGTTTACTTACACATCACTCATACACGTGCGTACGTCCTTAATCTATTTCTTTCCACTTAATAATTTAGAAATTGATAAAAAAGTGAGTAGAAGAAAGAAAATTTACTCCTGTCAGTAGGAGCTGGAGCCACAATCGTCTTGTTTATGGTCACACGCTTGTTCTACCGCGCCATTTATACCTCACTATTTCTCTATATAATATAGTAACTTCAAGTTTTTCCCCGCAGGAGAGTGGAGGTGTGGAGGTGTGGAGAACGTTCTATTCTTCCCGTTCAATCTCCGAGACATTGCGTGTTCAGTGGCAATTATTCCATCGAGTGGGAGTCGAACCGACAACCATTCAACTCTTTACTGTTACTTTACCTTATAAAACAAGGATAAAATGAAAAACATATATTTAATCTTAAACCTTATTAAGTGCTAATAACATAAATGCCATGGCCATGCAATTAAAATTGTTTTCACGCTCTCCAAGCGATTTTTCATGTAACACGAAATGTTTAGTACAAATGACCTAGTTTCTAAGTATGGAGCTATGGTTTAAAAATATATATAAAATTCCACTATTATAGCTAAAAGGGAAAAACTGTATTTAATAACGCGTTTTACACTAAGCTTTGCTCATTAAAATAATGTAGTAATAAATGAGGACCATTTCAAGACTTTCATACATTTATACTGCAGAATCTGTGTGAGTTGATGAAGTGGGAATCGAACCTAAAACCATTGCGTTAAAAGCCATACACAGTCTCCCAAAATTCCAAGATAACAATAAACAAAACAATTACAAAAGAAAACATGAAATAATTTAAATACCAATAAATCTCACAAACGTAACTACAACTTAATTTATAGCTTTAATATTGTAAAAGCATTTCTTATGCGTCGGTTTATATAGAGGAGGTAATTTACATCGAAGTATGGACTTAGTGAGGATTAGCTTACCTTTTGTGTACCACTTCATTAATAATGATTTCTTCCTATAGAAATTAGTTAAGTGCCATTCATTCTTAGAGAATTTTTATTTCTCGAGGGTATATGGGGAATTATGAGTATAATATACGTTTTTTTCTTTTAGCTTCACGCTGTATTCCGCATATAGCAGGAGAGGCAGAGGGAACCTGGGTAATCTAGGACTTAGACATTAAGACTAGGACTCTTCATTAAGACAATCCGTCCCCCACTTTCCACCAAAAAAATGAAAATGTTGAATATTTCATGCCTCGAATCGAATCCACAAGCGTCGCGCTTACAGTCGCACACACAGTTGTGCCCTTGCGCCACGATGGCCTCTAAACTCTTTGGTTCCATAAAATTAGTATAAGAATACCTAAAGCTTACCCTAAGTTAGATATTCTTAGCTTCACGATGTATTATGATCACATAAAAGGGTAGACAAAGGGAACCGTGGAACTTAGTATTAAGAAACTCCGCTCCCAGATCAAAATTGTATATGAACTAATAGGTGGAGATCCCATCGTTTAAAACTGTAGGGATTAGATTTTCTAATGAAACTTATATTTAAGAATGATACATGATAGTAGAATAGATTACACTAGGGTTGCCCAAAAAAATCCTGCCGCAATCACCTTTAATTAATGTTTTTCGTAACTCGTTTTTGGAGAAAATTGCACTCATATGTTTTTTATGTGAATCGCACATCATTTGAAAGAAAATCGCATAAGGAATTGGAAAAACAATGGTTGCCAGCTCTCAGTCTGCCGCAAGTCCAGGGTTGCCTGGTTTAAAGAGGTTACTTAATGTGAATATTTGCACTCATGTGCTTTTTTAATGAATTATATATCAAATTAAAGCTTATTTTTTTGTCATCACTAAAACACATGGTTGCCTGGAAAATGGCTGCCGCAAGCAAAGGTTGCCATCATTTGAAATATTATATTCTGATTCCGTTCGACTGAGAATAGACGAAGAAATATGCGATTTGCCTTATGTTTTAAAGTAAAATATTATAAAATAGAAGGTCAATCTTAAAATTAATGTTTATTCTAGCTATTTACCTGTTAAATTATGATTATAATCATATTAAGAACATACAAAAAACTATTTAAATATGAAATCATCCTTATTTTTCAAGTGAAATAATGAACCCATGATATTAAGTCTTTGCTAAATCTGTTTTCTAAAGACTAATACTAATTTAAATTATCTTTTTAAAACGACTAAATTATCTAATTAAATAAATGCTTACAAATATCAATCTATTATAAGGTATTAATTACATCATGTTTCCTTAAGATAATGAAGGGCGACAATTATTGCGTATGTCTTTTTATTAATTAAGAAAATATGGAAAATAACATTTCAATATACTCTCTCTCTTTTTGTCCTCTGCTTGTTTGATTTTTTTTCTCGTTTTTTTTTGATAACGGTTGCCGCAATCTTTTTTTTCTCAGGCAACTTTTAAGAATTTGCATTGAAAGAAATATATATGATAGAATTATAATAAACAAAATTAATTTATCAAAAATAAATTCTAAGAAATTTCGACAGTAATGCCGAATAATAAAAGCTATTTAAGGTTTATGACCAGGAGTCGGCAAATATCAATTAGTTGTCTACTTTTTACTATAGATAAACATTTTGCGGCGGTATGCAAAGCAAACAAAATGATATAATTTTATTTTCGTAGATGTATTGTTTCTAAATGCAATAACAGTGCAGATGGCCAAATGAGATGTTTTTGAACATATTACTTAGTTACTTACATTTCGTTTTGGAGTGAAGACGTTTTTAGTTAACATGACAAAAATGAAGATCTGTTTTTGTGCGAAAATGTGTGTGGAATTTAATCATGAGTCTGAAATGTAAAATTATGTTGTTGTTTCGCCAAAAAATGAATTTTATATACAGTAACATTTTCTTAAATAGTAACACAATGCACGGTTATCACTTACAGTGTTACAAAAAGTTCATTGTTGTAAAACAAAAATATAAAGAAGAACCCCACTCGAGGAGATGAAATATTCACTTAAATTTATATTTCCATCTCTACGTTCTGGTGTCGAAGCAAAGCGCGGCGTTGAGTTCTGCCATTCAACACGCAATGCCTCCAGAATTCGGCAGAGAGTGGGGAACGGAGTGTCTTAACACTAGGTTCCCTCTGCCTACCCTGCTGCGTACGGGATACAGCGTGAATCGGATTTGATTTTTATTTTTCAATTATTTTCTAATGCAAAACGTAAGTATAATTAATGTTTGATAAGTATAATTAAATTTAATGTTTAATATTATATATTTTTCTCTGAGGATGAAGAGAGAGATTGAGAGTTTATAACGAGGTAATTTTCCATATTTTCTTGATTAATAAATAAAAAATCTGCAATAATTGTCAACCTACATTATATTATGAAAACATTATGTAATTAATACCTTATAATAGAACGATATTTGTAAACGTTTATTTAATATTAGTGGGCGCGCGCAGCTTCGCCCGCTTATTTGAACCCTTACGGAGTGAATTCTAAAAAACCATGAAACATGTGTTCAATGAAATATTTTTAGGAGTCTGAATTTCAAATATTATAAAAATCGGTGCCGATTAAAAAAAAAAACCATACAAACTTTCAGCCCCTATTTTATCCCTTTAGGGTTCAATTTTCTTAAAATCCCTTATTAGTGGATGTCCAGATTACGAAAAAAAACATCTGTCCAAATTTCACGTTTCTACCATCAGTAGCCACTGATGGTAGAAACGTGAAACGTGCGTGCGTCTTACCTCAGTCAGTCAGGTACTTGTTTTATATATATAGATGATAATTTAGTCTTTTTAAAATAACGATTTAAACGAGTATTAATATCTAGAAAACAGATTTAACAAAGACTTAATATCATAGACTCATTATTTCAATGGAAAAATAAGGATGATTTCATATTTAAATAGTTTTTTGTATGTTCTTAATATGATTATAATCATAATTTAACAGGTAAATAGCTAGAATAAACATTAATTTAAGATTGACCTTCTATTTTATAATATTTTACTTTAAAACATAAGGCAAATCGCATATTTCTTCGTCTATTCTCAGTCGAACGGAATCAGAATATAATATTTCAAATGATGGCAACCTTTGCTTGCGGCAGCCATTTTCCAGGCAACCATGTGTTTTAGTGATGACAAAAAAATAAGCTTTAATTTGATATATAATTCATTAAAAAAGCACATGAGTGCAAATATTCACATTAAGTAACCTCTTTAAACCAGGCAACCCTGGACTTGCGGCAGACTGAGAGCTGGCAACCATTGTTTTTCCAATTCCTTATGCGATTTTCTTTCAAATGATGTGCGATTCACATAAAAAACATATGAGTGCAATTTTCTCCAAAAACGAGTTACGAAAAACATTAATTAAAGGTGATTGCGGCAGGATTTTTTTGGGCAACCCTAGTGTAATCTATTCTACTATCATGTATCATTCTTAAATATAAGTTTCATTAGAAAATCTAATCCCTACAGTTTTAAACGATGGGATCTTAGGCCATAACAAATTATTAGCGTTAATAACTATCTAAATATAAAAACTCACTTGCATAAGAAAACATATATAATTTATATAGAGATTTCACAAAAAGTAATATCCAAACGAACTTTATTTCAATATATGTAATATATGTACGTTCAAAACGTTACTATTATCACAAATATTAGAAAGCTACATTGTAATAAACGTCCGTACAAATATTTATATTGTACGAGATCAATGTTAATTGTTTTTCAATATTTAAAAGCTGTTACGGGCTTGTTAAGCACCTACTTGAACTGGTTTACGGATTCGTCCATTTTATTTTTATATATTTTCTGTATTATGTAGGTAATAAAAAACAGATGTGGCTTAGTGATACGTAGTTTGACTATAGGCGCGACGGTTGTGGATTCGTTCCTCAAGGGAATGAGTTCTTTTCATATAATCGCTGCGATAACTACTAGATAAAACTTGAAATTGAGTTTCGCGTTCGGTGCGTGAGGAATGAAGTGTAGGCCTAGGCTCCCTCTACCCCTACTGCTGTATGCGGCATATAGGGTAAAAATAAAAAATAATACAGATACAGATTACTGTAAACTATTAAGTTCCGAAATTAACTATTTCGAAACTATTAATTTTCGAAATTAACTGGCATACAAACGGACGTACACACGGACAGACATGATAAATCCATAAAAATACCATATTTGACCATACGGCTACACAACTCCCAAAACCTACAATATATCAAACCTATCAAATTCCATTACAAAACAACTCGATCATTTGTATCACAGAATATGATTCACTTGAAAACTATTTTTACTTGAGATTAATATGGAATGCTCATGTCTTCACTTTGCCTTATCTATTTAGTTCGAATATTGGAAATATATGAGATTGGAGATGCCTCTAGAAGGAATTGTATAGCATGTAGGTACCTACACATACCTACATGCTATATAATAACCGCGCCGTCGTAGTGGGGTAGTGGTTCACTGTATTACTTATATTTAAATTTAAGTTGTTGTTTCTATTACTTAATTATTTTCATTTTGGTCTGGTCGACGAAGCGCGGCACTGAGTTCCGCTACTCAGCCCGCAATGTCTACTACAAAATGAGGAACGGAGTATTTTAACTCCTGATTCTGTCTGCCGACTCTACTTTGAGTGAAATCTGTTTTTTTATACATGCTGTTTGTTAAGTTACGTATGATAAGTATAACTTTACTATGAATCATGTAAAAGACAAAAGCCAGTCGTGGTCAGCCAAGCCAGGTTGGATTCCCTTAAATTCCCCTTAAATTCGGAGACATTGGTTATAACACTAGATTTTAGTGCTTAACTTTAGTGTATGCGGGGTAAAGCGTGAAACAAAAGAAACAAATAAAAAAAATCTTATGCATATGTTTTAGATATTATAGTTCTGTTCTATTTATTTTATATCTGAAAGGCAAATAAGAAAAGGTTTACACATTTAAAAATGTTACCTCTAATAGACATCGAACTTTATACCTCCATCCTCATAGCTACATATTACACATGTCAAATTACAACCAAAACCATCTTCTCTATAAACTACGTGGATCATTGTTATCTGTTGACCGCCCGCGTTGAACTTAGTTTTCTGTGGGAATTAATTCATTTGATTGAATTAAAATTCTGTTAAGTTATGTAGAGGGTTCTGTAGTTAAATGATAAATACTTGATTTATGTTTTATAAAACAAATAATAACAGTAACAAAATAGTATATGTTTGGAAAGCGAATACTTTGTTTACTTTACAAAGTTTCTTACTGCGATATTTTTTTAATATACTATAAAATCTATGACATGATTGACAATACATGACAAATATTGAAAAATGGAAGCTTCAGGCTTTTTTCCGGATAACAGGGAAGGCAGAAGAACCGTGATGTTAAAAAAATGCTTTCCCCACTTTCTGACAAATTTTCGAAACATTACATTATTGGCTAGCGGAACTCAATGCGTTCAAAACTAATTGTCGCGCAATTATTGACGCGGCTTAAATACATCACAGTAGCTTCATAATTTAAAAATATGTAAAAATCAAAAGCTTAAAATTTTACCTACGCCCTTAGAATTCTTCTTAGAAAATAATCATCAATTTAAAATCTACAAAGAAGATAAGGATAAGGATCTCTAAATTTTAGCTTTTTTTTTATTTTTAACTAAACCACTGACCCAAAGTTCTATACAATAGATCAATAAAGTTAATTCGACTCATTACTTTTAACCGAAACTAATGAACGAACGCACACAAAAGGGTACACAAATTGATACTGTGTGAAACATATTATTTATGTTCATACATTGACGAGTGTTATATAGAAATGGTGTATGGAAATAGATTCTAAATGTATTAGCAGCCAAAAATAAATAGCAGAGTACTATTATTTATTAGTTTCACGTTGTATCCCGAACATACACAAGATATCACACTCCGTTCCCATTAAGATATTTTCACTAAATTCTGGAGGCATTGCGTGATGAGGGGTGGAGCTTAACGACGCGCGTTACCAGAGCGAGGAAATGAAAATATTAATTATTTCATTTTGTCGAATGGGAATCGAACCTACTTCCTATCTTGTATATAGTCGCACATTTGTGTTTCTGCGCCGCGACTGGCACTTAACACGCATTGTCTCAAAAATTAGGGAACGAAATGTCTTAACTAGCACTGCCCACTGTTCTATAGATATACGGGATTCAGTTTGAAAGAAAAAAATAATAATTATGAGTTTTTTAATTATTAAACTTAAAATAATTTTATTATGGCTATTATAAATCAAAAGGAATATTCAACATTTTCAACTTCTATTCAACATTTTATTCTATATTTCATTGTTTAAACACACAATCGATTTAACGAGATATAATAGAATCAATTACGTGGCCAAGAATTTCATTAGATATCGCGACCTTAAGTGAAGAGCACTTTTGTAGTCGAGGGGGTAGTGGAAATATAATCAGGTCGTCATCGATATTATTAGTTATTGAAAATTACTTGTCCTGTGTTTAATGGAATAAAATTTAATAAAAAGCGTATATAAAATAATGTCAATAATTTATTAGTTTTATCTTTATGGTCGAGACCATCGTGGCGTGTTAATGAAAACGTCAGCGGTTGTGGGATCAATTACCAGTTTGGGGAATGAGTTCTTTATATTTTATTTTCTTTTTAACTCTTGTAACATGACAAAGTGTATCTGTACGCCACTTAACATCTAATATATATAACAACAAAGGTTCTTTCTACGTTGCTGCATATCAGATATTGTTTTGTTTTTAAACGCTTAATGATATATAATTACGTGACTAGAGACACGTTAATTGAGAAATATAATAGTTAAAACTGGCCAAAACCATGTATAGGGTTCGATCCAGAAATTTCTACAGATAATCGTCGGTCCACTGGTAAGTCTCTCCAACAGTACACAGTAGAATTTGTTAATATATTTTGATCTCCTTAATATTTCAAGCATTCGTACCTTTCATCTCATCTCAATATTACTTAGATTCTTGTCGTTTATTAAATTGAAACGCTGGAATAGACACCGAAATGTATAAAATTTACATCTCCATTGTTTGAATAATTTAATTAAAAATATATATTTTAAATCATTGTATTATTAATCGTAAAACTTTTCATTTATTGTTAATAATAAGACATGTTATATCGTAATATGTAATCATCACGAGCTTTCATATTACAAATTAAAGTTGGGAAATACTGAATTACAATACTTAATAACAGTCTTGTTTTATAAATATGTACAATATATAGATGGATATATCTGTCCTTTTTCTCAGTTTCATGCTATATCCCACATATAGCTAGATAGGCAGAGAGAACCTGGGAACTTAGGATCAGAGCGAAATAATGAAAATATTTAATATTTAATTACCCGAATGGGAATTGAACCCACGTCGCGTTTACAGTCATACGCTTGTGCTCCTGCGCCTCCAACAGCCCCAAACATACATTATATACGTGGGGATTTATTTTCGTTAATTCTATTCCTTGTAAATACCGTTTACCCTTAATCGTTTCTAAGTGCTCCAACCTAAGCACGAGCACGTTCGTTCTGAGTTAACTGCAATTCTTGCTTACACACAGTAATTAAGAGTTAAATGATGTTGTTTTGCCAACTACTTCATTGTATTGTGTATTTTACCGATACGTGAGATACCACACGAGTACGCCCCTGAGATATTAGTCGTGAATATTGAACTCTAATTTCTACTTTTTATTTGCTTTTTTCTTAACAAAAACAGGTTTTTTAACTGGGACCTAGTATTAATACACTCCATTCCTCACTTTCTGAAAAAAAAATCGATAATGTTTTAGTTGAGTTGAACGGCTCGTTTTGTATATCAGAACGAAGAATTGAGTAAAATATTTATCCTGAGTGGAAATCAAACTCACAACCAACGCGTTAACTGTCATGTGCTTTCCCATTGGGCTACGATAGCCTTGATTGTTTGATTTAATAAAAGTTTAAATTTATAAGTATTTACCTTCATAGTATATTTGAGGTAGGTATAGATAAACTTTTAATTATCAAATTGGTGACTAGAATATTCATTGAGGCCGGTCGTGGCGCAGCGGCACGAGGTGTGACAGCAAAACCGACTGGTTGTGGGTTCGATCCCCACTCGAGGAGATGAAATATTTTATTTAAATTTATATTTCCATTTCTTCGCTCTGGTGTCGAGGTTAAGCGCGGCGTTGAGTTCTGCCACTCAACACGCAATGCCTCCAGACTTCGGCAGAAAGTGGGGAACGGAGTATAATAACACTAGGCTCCCTCTGCCTACCCTGCTGTGTGCGGGATACAGCGTGAAGCTAATTTTTTTAATTTAATATTCATATAAAATCCAAAAAGTCCTCGTAAAAATTAAAAAAAAAATAATAAAAACTACCCCGTAAAAGACATTGTATGTAGTTATATACGTTCCCTAAATTCCCTAAAGAACCTATAATAAATGATAATGCAATATAAGAGACAAAACTTTTGTCAGCTAGCTCCTGTACTACAATCCGTATAGGATAATGATTTACAAGGTTTGAAAATTAGATCATTGTTACGTATTCCACTCCACTAGACTTATAAGTAAAGTTCTCGTGATTTATTGAGAACCATTCGTATGGAAACATATTATTTCTTTTAACTATGTTATCTCGAACTATTCGTATGACGTCACGGGTTTTGGGTTTGATTTCGATTTAGGGGAGATAAAAAGTTTAAGTTTATTTTGGCTTCACGCTCTGTATATGGTAAATAAAGGAAGTGGTGAGAACCTAGTCCTAACCTCTGAGCCACTCGGTTCTTCGCTACACCCAGATTAGTTTGTGCGTTGATCTCTGTATTTCTGGCTTGTCAGTATGCATATCAATTATACAAATAAACAAATATATATATTACATTTCTTTAATGTTATTCCATACTTAGCAAAGAAAAACTCAAGGTCCTCGTGGTTTCAAAGAGGCGCGAGTACAAATTCCACTACGTTCAAATCTTTATATGTATTTTTAAATAAATACACAATCCCTTCAAAAAGTTTCTACACACAAGATATCCGCGTTAGAAGTTCTATGTAATTAAAACATAATATAAACTTTATCAAAGCTGTCTTTATTTTAGTTAAGGGTTTATTTAATGAGTATAAAAACATAATATACATTTCTTTATCCTTTTTTACGATAAGATAAAGTATGAAGAATAAATATTCACTCACCCTTCTTAGGCGGCTTTAGTTGATTAGTAACGTGAGATATAATTATTTTGTTTACACAGTGTAAAACTTTTTATATAAATGAACATATATTGGTCGTCTTAAGAAGTTTTTTTTTTTATATTTAATAATAATTCATATTTCACCCTTCACGTTCACGCTCGTTTGCCTTGTCCTTTTCCATAAAAAAAAAGCTAGACAAAGCACGGCGTTAAGGTCCAATGCTCACCATGCAATATCTTAATAAAAATAAAATAAATCAAATAAAATCACAAGACACCAAAGCGAAGAAATGAAAATATAAATCTAAGTAAATATTTCATTTTTTCGAATGGGAATCGAAGCCACAGCCTATCGTGTTTACAGTCACATGCTTGTGCCTCTGCGCCACGATTGGCCTCAATGTATAATTTAATTCCATTTTCGCAAAAAAAAAGGATCATCTCCAATTAACAAAAGAGCTTAATTACTTAAAAAAACTGCGGCCGAAAAGTTTTGCTTCGCGTTAAAAGGTTTCTTTTAAAATTTTACCGAAAGTGTAAATGATGATCGACGGGTAACGAGCTTCCTAAAAGTTTTATAAATAAAGTGATACTTGCTGAGTATCGCGTTTTCATTATTTTGCTTAAAAAGTTTAAGATTAGGCATTGTGTCGTTATATATATTTACATTATCAACTATTCATCTCTATATATTATATTTATATTTTTTTTTTAACCTCACGCTATATCGCATATGTATATATGTAGCAGGAAAAGCAAAGCGCAAAAACAGCGAAATACACTCCGTTCCCAAATTTCCGCACCCATTTTGGGACATTGCTTGTGACGAAAACGAAGAACGGTGTTCCACCATTAAGGTGGAATGCCGATTTTCGTGTTATTACCAGAGCAAGGAAATGAAAATAGCTCATTCCCACGTGTGAAAATCAAACCCACAACGCGCCGCGTTTACGGGACGGACGGGACGCTGTGCCAATGGACCACAATCGCCTCAAATATTAATTTACACAATAAAAATTGAGAAAAGTATCAAACATTTATACAATATAATTTACGAAAAGGGCACGTTTCTCTAATCGATAAGGATGTCTAAAGACTCAACATATCTTTATTTGCCGATAAAAAAATAATGTTCGACATTAAGGGAGGACTTAATTTAAATATTTTAGAGTACCCTCTCCATCCTCCCTTTTCTTCTCAAAAGGAGTATATAGCTTCACTCTTTTAACAATAAATCACTGTGAGGGTAATGATTTTTAAATGAACATTGGTTTTTTAGGGTTCTGTATCTTAAAAGGAAACATGGAACATTTATAAGATCACTCTGTCCATCTGTCTAAGCTAGATCACGTGGAAGTGTAAGGAAAAGTAATAATAAATATTCAGATCTACAGTCCTTTGGATCATTTGTTGATAGTTTTAACCGACTTCGTAAGAAAAGATGTATGAGAAAATAACATAAATACGTACGTGACAAATAGATGAATAACTCAATATCATGCTAACCGATTCCGATGATTCTTTTTATATTTGAAAATTTGGCGAGTTTCTGATTAAGGTATCCGGTTGACAAGGGTATCTATAAGTATGATATAAGTATTAAATTTGCATTAGGCATGCGAGCGACAAATCGACGAATAACTCAACATATCACCAACCGATTCCGATGATTCTTTTTTACTGGAAAGAATACAGTTCAAAGATAGTTTGGTAAGGTTCTGATTATGGGATCCGGTTGAAATTAAACTAGTTGTTTTTTTTTGGTGAAAAATATAATCATACTGTAATAGTTACAAGGAAAAACATTGTCAATAATATGGGTGTCAGAAGTGAGATTCCTCATCGTTGCATTTATTTTTAACCAACTTCAAAAAAGAGGATGTTCTCATTTTCAACCGACTTCAAATAAGGGAGAGGTTCCCAATTCGCCCGAATATTTTTAATGTATGATCTTGTCAATTTGTCAAAATGTTAGTTTGCACAATAATACCTAATTTAGTTTTACATAGGACAACCACTAACTTTTTAACATTTTTTAAAGTGTTATTCCACAAAAAAAAATACTTATTTAGAAAACGTCTAAAAATTTTAATATAGCGGGACTCGAACCCGCGCCCCCTGGAAACCGACGAGGCACTTTGACCACTAAGCCATACGTTTACATCAAGCTACGTCGAAATTTTTATACGCTTGTTACAACTTATGTTGTTGTAACAAAATGCATCAATAAATTAATTTTTAACAAAAAAAAACGGACTTCAAAAACGAACTGAAATGTTTAAATTTACTTAATTTTACTTAAAATAATACGTATTTTGAATTTGTTAAACAAAAATAATATAAAAAAGATTTTATAACTTTGAAGTCGGTGTAAAGCTATTGCTATAACAACCTTACTACAACATCCAATTATTAAGCCTGTTTATTTTACTTGGCACCGACTTCAAAATTATAACATCTAAAAAGATATTTTTTAAAATATTTTTTTATATATTATTTTATAAAAATTAATTTATTGATGCATTTTGTACGAAATTCGCCAAGTAATTAAAACGGCGCCCATGCGGGCCAACGGAAAGTATCGCATATTTCCCGTGGGCCTATATTCATGAAATTTGGCAAGAAATATGTACTTTCACTTCAAGAAAAGGGAACATTTTGAATTTTTAATTGTATTATAGAAAAGAGGCATTACATTATATTTCTTATATACACAAATATATGTTCATTTTATATAAAAAAATAGACACAGGATGCCCATTACATATAAAATGATTGAATACGCCCGTAAATTTAAGTTCATAATTTTTTTCTTATTCACACGTCCCGTTGACATACAATCATGAACTTGGTACAGAACTCTCGTTTGTCGAGTCCGACTCGCACTTGGCTGGATTTTTTTATAAAATATAGACATTAAAGTGAAGCCATTAGTTCCAACGATTGTGATCGGTTCTCAATAGCCTAGTAATAATATGAACCATTGGAAAACTTAGATGGAATATTTTTCAAGTATGATAACTTTCAATGTGCAATTTCTCGTTCGTATTGTTAGTTTGTATGGAACGTAGTGCTTTTTTATCTAGCGTAGTTTTAGTTTTTGTATAGCTTTATTTTTTTCAGATTTTTTTAAAAGTTAGATTTGGTTTCAAGTTAGAGCTGTTGTGTGTATATATGCAATAAACTTACTGTTTGCATATGTGCACTGACAAGCCAATTAGTAATTAGTTATGAACTAAATTAATGCTGTCTTAGCGTAGGAGCACAAGCTGACGGCTCTAGAATCGGGACAGTCGTGAATTTGATTTCTACTCGGAGTAGTAAAATATTAATTATTTTTTTGTTGAGTTTCGCCACTTAACACGTAATGCCTGGAAAATTCGCCGGAAATTGAGATTGGAGTAACACTCAACACTAGGATCCCCGGTTGTCTCTGTCTATCCTGCTGTCCTGGAAGTCCTTACATACTGGTCATCGTGGCGTAGTGGGGCTAGACTACGACTATCGATAATCAAATTGTAAATACAGGTTGTGAGTTCGCTTCCAACTTTGGGATATGAGTTATTTTTATCTTCCCCGCTTTCACAAGACAAAAAATTAATTTATTTTTAAAAACAAGAATAATTTATTTTACTTTATGTGACATAAAGCAAATAAAAGAAAAGATTATACATGGGATGACGTGATTGAACAATGAATATGTTTCCTAAGTTGAAATATATACCATATGTACTTAAGTTTTGAGGCCTTAAGGTCGTGGCGCAGCGGCACGAGGTGTGACTGCAAAACTGGTTGTGGGTTCGATCCCCACTCGAGGAGATGAAATATTTACTTAAATTTATATTTCCATTTCTTCGCTCTGGTGTAGAGGTTAAGTGCGGCGTTGAGTTCTGCCACTCAACACGCAATGCCTCTAGAATTCGGCAGAAAGCGGAGAACGGAGTGTCTTAACACTAGGTTCCCTCTGCCTACCCTGCTGTGTGCGGGATACAGCGTGAAGCTATTTTTTTTTTTTTTTATGTAAGTTTTTTTTTAAATCTCTCATCTCGATATGACTTTTATCTCGATAAATGTTTTTTGAAGTCGGTTAAAAAGGGTTCTTGATATATCACTGTTTTTGTAGAACCTTAAAAAAAAAATATCTCTCACGTTCTAATATTATAGATTGACTAATGTATTTTTAACCAAGTTTTAAATATATTCCTTGTTAGCGTATAAAAGATATCCTTTAATTTGTTTGTGAATAGAATATATTAAATGGAGACATCGTGTTGTACATTAAGTCACTTATGGTTGATTAAAAAGCAATAAATTCTGAGTATAGTTAGATTTTTTAATCAGTCTGGGTACAGTAGTTCCTTAAAAGGACCACGATGGTAGTGGGTTCTCTTCTCATTATGACGAAAAGCTTATGTTTATTGTGCTTTTTTTGGTATGTTTAGATATATATAATATCCTCCAATATAGATCGAAAATGAAGAAAGAAATCATAACACATATATCTTTTTATAACTTTTTTGTGACCTTTAAATAAAAATATGTTAGAAAAATATTTAATTATTTAATTAATATTATATTATTACAAATCAATCAATGACTAAGGAATTTATTATTTACATGTCAGCTATTCTTATATATTCTTTGTGGGCAGCAAGCCGGGTACGGCTCTGATACATTGCCGACTCTAAAAAATCCTGGTTCTGTAGTTATTTCTGCGTCACACCTGAAAATTATGATTCTTAAAGTATACTAGCCATCATGGATCAATGAGATAGTATGACTATAAACATGATAGTGTAAGTTTCGGTTCCCATTTGAGGGAATGGATCTTTTTTTATTCTCCCTAAGTGACAAAGTTAAGAAGTTGAGCGTTGAGCTCCGCAACTCAACACGCATCGTGGTTTCGGGCGGAAAGCGAGTAAAGAACAATGTTGACATAAGTTTCTATCTAGTAAAAAAAACTCAAATCATCTGCTACCCGGTACTTAAATATGTCTAAGTAAAAACATTTTAGATTAAAAACATTTACATTCTTTATCCGCCTGACATGTGAAATATGTATAAAACAAATAATTAGAACAGAAATTAAAATTATGTTCATCATTACTAGATAGATACAATAGCTCCTCAAGAGGTAAATTATTTACTTTTTTATAATTGAAAAAAAAACAATGATAAAGCATTCACAACATCTGTCGAGACAAAGGGTCGGCATTCCAATGTTTTTTGTCGCTAATTTGTCAACTTTTTCGAGCCAAGCGTTATAATGCCAGGCCTTGATATTTGTCACGTTAAAAAGATTTATATTTTTTGGGGTAAATTAAAAAAAAATAGTTGGGAACAATGCACATAGTTGGAGTTTTGTATATTTTCTATGTCAGGTTGAGTTTTAAGGATAAAACTTAAGGAGAAGAACATCATTTTTTCTTGTGTTATGTACGCAATGATAATATTATAAAATAATTTAAAAAACCCCGACTACCCCGCCAGGGATAAAGCGTGAAGCTAGTATTTAATTTAAAAAAGTAAAGTAATTTAAAAAAGTCTTCCTGTAAATCGTCTTGATACCTATGTTGTACACACCCATCTATAAATATAAAATCTTTTAAAAAATGCTGAAACGAACGAAATCAATTTTGATGATTGTTTATAAATTAAGCCAAATATGATCATCTCGATATAGATTTTAGTTTACGAGAAATTTGTAGACAAAACATACACACACAGAAAAATAACTCGGAAATTTTGCTCATATGCTTGGAAGCCAAGATTTTAAATCGATTAAAAATTATGTTATATGGAAAGAAAAATTGATTACAACGGTACGTTAAGTAGTTATCAATTGATGTTGAAATTTAAATGACACGCACTAATACATTACAAAAAAATTAAAAAAATTAAATTAAATTAGCTTCACGCTGTATCCCGCACACAGCAGGGTAGACAGAGGGAACCTAGTGTTAAGACACTCCGTTCCCCACTTTCTGCCGAATTCTAGAGGCATTGCGTGTTGAGTGGCAGAACTCAACGCCGCGCGTAACCTCGACACCAGAGCGAAGAAATGGAAATATAAATGTAAGTAAATATTTCATCTCCTCGAGTGGGGATCGAACCCACAACCAGTCGGTTTTACAGTCACACCTTGTGCCGCTGCGCCACGACTGGCCTCACATTACAAGAATACTTCATTTCTCACTATCGCAAATTGATACATAACTAAGCTTAATACTTACGTAGTTTTTTCAATATAAGTTTCATATCTATCTTTTTCTATATATTTGTTGTTTATAATATGTCTCTTCTTTCGTAACAAATCATCCAATTTAATAACTTTGCCAACTTTCTCTAGCTTAATGTTTTTCCTTAAAGACAAAGGTTTTAACAATTTCGATTTTTCTACAATATTCGCTTTAACTTCTTCCAACACGTTTTTTGGTAATTCATCAGTTTGCCAATCCGGTGTCTTTGGCGAATCATCTTCCATCTTGTTCTCTTCTTTTAATTCAATTCCTTCTTCCTTTATTTCTTTCACTTCTCCTATTTCTTCTTGTTCTACAACTGGAAGGGCATCTCGCAAATATGTGCTATAAGCTTGAGGATAATTTTTGTTACGATTGTATATATCTAATTGTGCCCATGGAAAGCTATTATAGTAGAAACTTGCAGGGTGAGATAGATTATGGTGATGTATATATGAAAATGGATAAGGTAGTAGTTGCATAGAGCGTTGAGGAGTAGGTAGCTTTGGTGGATACCATGGTGGATAATTTTGTTTCTTACATGGTCTTGGCGGTTCTGGTGTTAACGTGTTATAAGGTGTATGCATATATGATGACATTCGTTGAAAATTGGACATTGGATAGTAGTATGGTGACTTCATTAACTCATGATCGGGAAAAGGTCTATTGAAGTACGATAGTGGATGCGGGTAGGTACGTGGTGTGGGTATAATATTTGTCGCTTCAATATTTAGGTCCTTTACTCTCTTTTTGCTATATTGTAACGGTTCATACCAGTGCGAAATAGAATCTTTATTTTTTGTTTTTTTCATTTCATTATCATTTATCTGTAAAATATTCACAGTATTTTTATCTGATTTTTCATTTGCACCATCTATTTCATCATATATCTCTTGAGCTAAATTGTATATTTCTATTATGGCTTCTAAGTCACTTTTTTTAACTGTACGAAGAATTTCAGTTATGGTATTTATCTCATCTTCAGTCAAATACCTGTCAGCTGTTTCATCGTCAATTTGGTATTCCTGTTTTATTTCGTTATTATTATAGAAATCTTTAACAAACACGGGATGTTTGCTTAAATCCGGTTTTTTTATCACAGCAAAAGTATTTTCACTTGGACTCGTCGACATGTCATTGTGAGATATATTTTTTGTAATATTTACTTTTTTTATTGGATTAAATTCAGTTTCAGTAACATTCTTCTTTCTAAGTTTACAAGTGTAATTACCACAAAAGCTTTCGGATTGCCATGTAGAGTTTATTGGATAAAGTTTGCCAGTGTCTGGGTCTTGACAAAATAAACCTGAAATGATAAAATTAGATTTATGTTTTTCGCAATATATTATCGAAGGAGTTGGTATTTTATTCGATGTAGATTTATTCTAAAAATAAATTACTTATTGTGATAGGATTTGCTGATAAAATATTTTTTTAGATTTTATTGTATAGTAGTGTCATAGTGAGTATTTTAAGACTTTTTAACCAGTGTCAGATTTGGCAATGTTTTTTATATTAATATCTTATATTAAACTCAAGCATAATTTAATTGCAGATATATAGTTTTTTTTTACTGCGAAATTTTCAGAACTTTGCGTGTTCTGTGGCGGATATCGACACCACGCTTTATCTTCTTACAAGAACAAGGAATTGATGTTTCATTCCCGAAATCGAGTGGGAACCGAACCCAAAAACATTGCATTTAAAGTCAGATGCTGTTCTGTTCTGCCATGACGGCATTACCTACTATATTGACATATTTTTCATTTATTTTCACACACCCATGAGAAAATAATATTAAAGTAAAGTTCTAGCGTTAATAACGTTTCTTTGGTTCTAATATTGTTGTTATACGTGTCTGAACAATGATATTGGCAGTTTCACTGTATTGTTTCACATTTATTGTTTTTGACTGATACAAATGATTAGCTAATACAACCTTACATGATATATTTTTGTTATTTTTTCTTATTAATATTAGGCTTATATATTATAATTGGCCCTCTTTCTTTGGGGAACGATTATATTTAAATTATAACTATTTTCCCACTTTGGTTGATAACACGCGGCGTTGAGATCCGCCGCTCAAAATGCGATTTAATAAAAACAGGTGTAAGTTGGGAGCGGAGTTTCTTAATACTAGTTGTCACCCGCTGCCTACGCTTTGATAATATTAAAACTAACCATAATTCTTTTATATCAAGGCAAGTGGAACCTGGGACCTAATGTTAAGATATTCCGGTTATTATAAGACTTTTCGGTCGGTATCAAAGTCTAGGAATTGTGCGGTTGAGTGGCGGAACTCAACGCCGCATTTAATGTAGTTTGGACTATTTGTAATTAAATTGATTTTTTTCTTTAAACTTACAATCATTATCTTCAGTCAATACAAGAAAAAAAACTAAAATATTATGTTTTTTATATTGACCACAAATGTGTAAAAATATAATATATCGAGGCCATCATGGCGCAGGGGCACAAGCTTGCGAGTGTAAGCGCGACAGTTTGGGATTCCATTTCTCTTTCGGGGGAATGAAATATTTAATACTTTATTTCCTCGCTCTGGTTAAGAGGCAAAGGGCTGCTGAGAGTTCGCGATTCATAGATAACGGAGTATCTCTAAGCTCCGTTCCCTCTGCCTACTCTGCTACGCGGGAATAGGCGTGAAGCGGTTTCCTATTACGAAATACTATATAAATAGAAAATATAATTTAAAGTTTATTTTTGCGTATTTACTCACCTTTAATATGGTTCCCATATACAATATTGAAACACACAAACACAGCGACATAAAGAAGAACGTGCTTAAACATTCTGTCACTAGCTATTGTTATAAGTGATGAGTGAACACTGACGGTGTGTCATATGCGACCATTATTATGATTATATCGACGCTGGCTATTTTACAGGGTTCCTCAAGATGGGAATGTAGAGTAGGTAATTCTTATTTCTTAATATAATAAGAATTATAATATTGCTAACAAATACTAAATATATAAGAAGATTCACGTGAATTTCGTTAATTTTTAGAAATCCGTACCCCAAAAGAAAAAAACGGAACCTTTTTAGGATCACTTTGTGATCCGTCTGTCTGTGGTCTGTTTTTTTTATTTTTAGCCAATTATCTATATTCAATTTGAGTGGATAGTATATAACTTTCATGGATAAATGAATTTAAATTAAAATATTTTTATTATTTGTGCTATACAAGGAAGGGCTCAGATAGACGATATTTTTTTAAGCAAAATATAAAAAGAGCCTTCTTTGAGAGCCACTGCATTCGTGAATTCGCGAACGTGCCTTAATTCGACACTCGCTATCGCTGTGAATTCCGCTGACCGATCTGAATGATAAATCACTTTATCTAAGTCAATCTACTATAGTTAAAATATATACAAACATATTTTTTCACTGTCCGCTTTACTTTTCACGGCGTTAAACTCCGCCACTGAGCAATGCCTCCCGAATTCAGTTTAAAATTGGGAGCGGAATGTCGCAACACTAGCCTTCCTCTACATGAGTGATACAGCGTGAAGCTGTTTCTTTATTTTTGTTTATTTATGTTTTTTACATTGTTATAGGATTGATAGAAGAAGTAAACACATAAACACATCCTTTGTCTTTAGATATTAAATAGATCTCCACTAGTGGGAATAACGAAATATAAATTATTTTAATTTCCGTAATCTTGTAGACATAGCGCAGTGTTAAGTTCCGCTACTCATCGCGCAATGTATCAAAAATAGGGCAGTGCGAGGGGAACGAAGCATCCTCGTGTTAAGATTTTCACACTAGGATGACCTTTCATATTTGGAAAAAAAACGAGACGCATAAAAATAGCTTTAATAAGCCATGTATTAAGTTTTAATTATTTCCTTAAAACGGCACTTGATCCTTTTACCAACTTTAACATTATATTAATACTCCACATGATATCAACTGCACTTGAAGTGTTAAAGTATAAAGCGAAATAAAATATTACAAAACTATCCTTATAATTAAAAATATTAACAATGATATTACAAGGCGTCCGAAGGATATTTAAAACAGCGGGCGGTGTACAGTCGAACCAATACGTTGTTGAAAAATAAAATTATTATTTTAAAATATTTTTTATAAAGCTCGTTTTACCTTAAAATTTGATAATTATGTAGATACATTTAGATTATTTTTTATAAATAGAACTACTATAAGACTACTGTCTTATATATATGTATATTGTTCGTTTTCAATTTTCGAGACATTCTTTATTGAGTGGCGGAACTTAACAAAGAAAATTATTCATTTCTACGAGTAGTGTCAACCACGATTGTAGTGTTCACATTCAAAGGCCAAAATAGCCTAAATTGTATAGGTATTTAAATGGTTATAGTAAAAAGAAAAGATATAACAAAACATTCGAAAAAATGAACACTATATACTTTCGACCTATCCCCAAATACCTGTATTATATTGAAAATAACTTTAATAGCAATTTACTAGCCATACATGTATGTAAGTATAGTTTTTAATATATGTATAATGACTTCATTCTTGTGGTAAGCTTGCTAACAAAGTTGCTTATAATTTAATTAAAAAAGTTTTTCGTTTAAAAATTGTTATTATATTATAAGTAAAGTATTTATGAAACTGCTGCGTTTAATTCTCATTTTATTAATAACTTTTGCAGTTTACGTTCTGATATGTTCAGGAAAGTATTTATAAAAGAAAAACTTCCTTTAGCTTCACATTAGAGTATGGTAGACGGAGATAACCTAAGATTTTATTTTTTTTTACTTTATACTTCACCACTATTGACATTTGGTACACACCAAATGTCAATAGTGGTGAAAAAAGATACACACCTTTTTTAATCTTTATTTTATTCTTTAATACCCAATTTTCTTATTATTTATATACCTAATTAATATCTATCATAAGAAAATATAATTTTTATCTTTACATAATTAAAAATAAAATACTTATAATTTTTAATAACCTATTGTTAAGACCTTTTATTTCTTATTTTAAGATTTTGCAGGAAAACATAGTTAGTCTGTCTACATACCAGGAAATGATAGTCTGTCCGACAGATCTATATCTATATTTCCTGTAATATTTCCTATAACGTCAAACAAAGTATTAAAAAACAAAAAAAAACAATGTTTCTATATAAACCAGCCCATATGTGCGGAATTTGAATCCATAACTAACACGTGTGGTCAGACACATTCCAATTATACCACGATTATGTAAACGATCTATTTAATTACAAATCCAGCGTAATTAATAATTTATAATATACTATATTTGTAGATTCTATTCTAGCAAAAACTACAATATTATAATTAAATTTATAAAACATGCAGTAATCTGTATTTTTAAAACGTGAATGATATTTTATAAATCTGATAAAGGAGTATGAAATTAAACATACATTTATACAATGGAATGCAGATAGCTATTAATTTGTTAAGAATAATGTATTAAAAATTATACAGTTAAAAAAAGCTAAAAAATACGCTTTCCTGATGCACTTTATATAAGCCAATTCACGAGTGGCTTACGATGCTAGTAACCTCTAAAAAGCCAGCTCCACTAATCTAATATTGGCTCCATCATCAGATCAGCCCGATGACACCATATTATTGTACGGTCACCTAAGCTGCGAGTTATTTGTAGCTTTAAGCGTTGATACAATAGGTGAGTCTAATTCAGTTTCTTAGATTTTATTACATTGTAGTTACAAAGTTACATCATTATAAGCGGAACTAATGAGAGCGTGTTTAAATACATATTAGGTGTTGAAAAGAGAAGATTCCATTTTATACTCGACATTCTTTCGATGCTCTTAAAAACTAAAGATTCTTATTAAGTGTTAAATTACTCCGTTCTATACGTTCCGTTTAGTATTCAGCAGTGCGTAAAATAACTCTACCTGGCCAAAAAATAAAAATATAGGAAAACTTAAAATGTGCTACTTTAAACGGAATTCACTGTACGTTCGATTTCTACTCGATGAAATAAAATATTTAATTTTTATTTTTTCGCTCTGGTAACGAGGCAAATCGTAGCGTTGGGTTACGCCAGCACGCAATCCCTCCAAAAGTGTTTTAATGGGAACGGAGTATCTGCACTTTATGCCCCCAGATTCCTTCTCCTACCTGTTATGTGTGGAATACTGCGTAAAACTAAAAAAGACCCTAATATATTTAGCCGACTGTACTTCACAACGGGGGTTCCCACTCGAAGGTGTAAAAAAGCAAATTAGATGTTAGCGAGTCAAAGCTTCCCGTCCCAAGATAAAAGTATTAATGGTTGAATTATACAAGAGTATTAAGTTAGAATTAAACGCGGTAATAAGAGAATCATTACTGTGGATTTTTTTTCGTTGATTTTGAAACAGCATTTTGAATAGTTCGTGATTTTAAAGCGAATGTTTTAAAGATTTTTATTGATCATTTTAGAAGCAGCTTAATTTTTTTCCGAATCTAATATTATAAATTCTTTATTTTCTGCACAATTTTTGAGACACTGTCTGTTGAGTGGGGGAACTCAACGCCGTGCTTTGTCTACCAGAGGGGGAATTAAAATATACAAAATCGTATCGTATAGCATTATAGTCGCGTGTAAGGTCATTTTATGTACGTAAAAGATTTAAATAATATATTTTCTTATCGTTATGTTTACATTTTTTTTATTTTAAACAGAACACACATTACATACATTTTATTTCAAACAGAAATCGATCTTAAAAGAGCTGCTTGATGTTTTATATATATCAAAGGCTTCATTAAACCAGTTTAAAAAAACTGCATTTTTTGTAAAAAGTCCGTCTTATCTCTCCATTTGTCGCAGACACCACGGCAATTCCCGCGCACGGTACTGATAACGATAGTTACTTAGCAGTGTCAAAATGCAAAAAAGAGGTCCTTTAAATGCATGTATTTGCATATATACATATATATTTATTTGCACGCTGTATCTCGTATGTACAAGAGTAGTAAACCAATAGTATGGAATTAAGCGCCGTATTTTGTCTTATTACCAGAGCGAGAATATGAAAATCATTCACACCCCGAGTAGATATCAAACCTACAACCATTACATCTACAGTCTGATGCTGTGTCTCTACGCCACGACGGCCTCTATATTCACATTTATGTTTGTTTATAGAGGCCAGTCGTGGCACAAAATATAACTGTAAGTGCTATTAGTTGTTGGTTGGATCTGCATTCGAGAAAATAAAATATTTATCTAAATAAATAGTTATATATAGGTTTATATTTTCATTTTGCTCTGATGTCGAGGAAAAGTGCGACATTGAGTTCCGCAACTCAACACGCAATACCTCCAGGATTGGGGAAGCGGTGAACATAGTGTCTTATCACTAACTTCTGCCTACCCTGCTGTGTGCGGGATAGAGCGTGAAGCTGTGTTGATTTTTTTTTTATTATTGTTTGTTTTTGAAATATCTTTTTTCTCCTCTCTGCCAATACGGTTCACATAATGTCTCTAAATAAAGTTGGCAAAAAAAGTAAAAAAAAAAAAAATAATAGTGACTAAACGCAGAACAAAATCACGTACCATTACAAGCCAAAATATATAGTCGATATAAATCAGAGCTCGCATGAAAACACAACATAAAATCGAAAATGATAAGTTTTACAGATACATACATACGTACATACATACATTCTCGGTATTATGTAAATTGTTATGCCTTTTGTTTTAGTTATAAATAGCTGTTCGCAAATATACGTATTGTACCTATTTGTGAAACGATCGCATTATGATCGCTGAAATACTCAAAAATATTGCTTTTGAAACTTTAAATTGTGAGGTAATAACATGAAACATATGTATTTATAGTATGGATATTTGTTTTCATAAACAAAGGTACGTTGAAGGCATTGTGTGCTCGATGTTCAGTGATGGAGCTTAACGCCGCATTCTGTCTTGCTAGAGCGGGCGTCTTGCTTATGGTTGAAAATGAAAAAAATATTTTTGTATCGGACAGATAACTTAATAAGCTACTCACTGTATCTGCGGTCTCAAATAGAAGTATCTTAAAGATTGAGATCCCAAAGCCCCCAGACCCACGTCATTTCAGCAAAACTGAAATTTTGAGGACTAATAGTCTAATATGTACTTAAGACGGTAGGCGTACTTACTAACTTGAAAGTGGAGCCCATTCAGAGGTAGCGCCAACTTAAGGTAGCGCCAACTTAAACTTACCTACGTTAAAATAGCAACGCTCGTATTTAAATATGTTGTTAAAAATAATATAAAAACTTATATTAAATATTTATTATTACCAGACCCTTTACGTAGGCCAGACTCCTATTAGAAGTCCTAAAGGTTGTTTAAATTTATGGCAAAATACGTTATACTAGCAAGTTTTAGTTTTACATATATTATTTATGGACTATTTCAAGAACCCTTATAGGCACTCAGACCAATCCGATGCCTCGAAAAACCTCCCAGACAGAGATATACTTTTATTTATCGCTACCTCAAAAAGGGCCCCACTTTTAAGTTAGTGAGTACGCTTATTGTCCTAACTAAATATTAGACTAATAGTCCTCAATCTTTCAACTTTGCTAAAATGTCATAGGTCTGGCAACCCTGGGATCTTGAGCTATTAGTAATTCCATTTGAGCACCGGAGCGAAGCAGCGACAACAAGCTTGTAAATTATAATTTTTTTAAGTGCAAATTAAAATTAAAAATTACATTTTCATTATGAATGTAATATCAACGGCCGCTGCATTACGATGGCCTTAAGTGAAATATTTAGATTTCATTTAAGGCCGTCGTAGTGCAGTGGCATAATGTCTGATAGTAAACTTGACAGTTGTAGGTTCGATTACTACTCAAGGAAAAATATTTTCATGTCCTGATTGGTAACAAGACAAAACAATTAATTTATCACTAAATTTTGTCTGTTTATCCTGCTATATGCGGGATACAGCGTGAAGCTTATCTATTCTAACAGTACAAAATCAACGCAAAACGTGCTTTTAAGAGATGTTTAAGACACAATAGACTAGCGCACATAGTTCAGCTATAGCCTTCCGTGCTTACCTGCTAATGTAGCGGGTGCACGCGATACTAACATTTTCGACCTCAATACGTTTATATACCGATTTGCTTTTTATTTTTGTGTGGATTTCGATTGTTTTTTGAAAAGGTCACGCTAGAGAGTGTTGTTTGAAGAATCATTGAGTTTTCATACATATAGGATATTTTGTGATAAGTTTAGGTACTATTTATATTATTATATATATTTTTTTTATTTTAAAGAAATTAAAAGAATATATTTACTTACCAAGTTTCTACTACTAATAGATTCGGCAATGTCCGATGACCATGGAAATGAACAAAGGAGTGCTTTGACACTACGCTTCATACGGACTAACTTCATAAAACAAAAAAAATAAATCAAATATTAATCATAATACAACAACTTGTATTCGTATCGCATCTAAAGATTCTTCCGAACAATTTACAGAATCTCGATTAAGTGATTCGCTTCAATAAATAATGATTTATCGACTGTGAATTGGTTATTCCTCGTCGATAGTACGATTTCCTCCTGATCTTTGATCTTTTGAATACGGAATAAAAGTTTTTTCTTTGTATAATGCTAAGAAATACGATTTTGTTTGTTTATGTTTTCACATATCTCGAGAATTTGATTAACAGTGTTGTTATTTACAGGATTTCAATTATTATATTTACTAAACTTAGATGTGAAAATATATGTAGGTATGGTATAAATATTTTTACCATATCTACTATAACCTTTCCATTCAATCTGACACAATAGAATTAAGTCTACTAAAATACGGGCGCTACTAAAATATAACGATAACTTACCATTATTTTTTTAATTTTATTTATATTTTTTTATCTTTTATTTAACTTCGCGCTGTATCCCGCATATACCAAATAGACAGAGAAACTAGTGTTAAGGCACTACTTTCTCCATCACACCGCCGAATCCCGTCCAACCTTTGAGACTTAGCGCCGCGCATACAATATACTTACGTTCAAATATTTTTCTCAACTCTGCCTTTCTAATTGCAGTATTTAATTAATAAAAAATAATAAAGCAGAACCCGAATACTTAAACTACAATATCAATATTATGTGGCGGAACTCAACGCCGCCTTTTTACTTACTTATACTCAAATATTTTTCGAGCTCTGGCTTTGTAATTGCAGTACTAAATAAAAAAATGTAGGCAGAGCTCCAACACTTAAATTACAATACCAATATACCGCATATACACAGCTCATTTATCATTGGCCCAAAACAAAAGTAACCAAGAAGGCTGACAAGTAATCCCTTAAAATTTACGACTCGAGTCGTAAAAACATTGCAAATGACATATTTATTTACCCCTTCCTCATTACTTTAATTAAATCGTCGAGAAAATTGTTAAATTTCACATACAATCGATTTTTTACTATCCAATTAGAAGTAAGAATGGGTGGTCTGAGCAATTTGTCTTAGCTTCATAGTTTTTGTTTTGTAAGTTTACGAGTGTCTCTTGTAGGAAAAAAGGGATGGAATTTAAAACACCTGGTGTTTAGTAGGTACATCCTGGTGTAGCTCTCAGGGTAAACAAAATTAAACTTATTATATATTTTATTAATTGTGTGAAGATTTTAAAGTTTTATGATACATTTAAATTGTAAACACGATTAGCTAAATCGGATATCTCTAGAAATTAGGAAAAAATGTATATATTATGCTATTAATAAAATAATAATAAAACATCCTAATATCAAAAAGAAATGCGTATAATAATAAAAAAAAACAACATTTTTTTAATTAAGCCGAACGCATTTCAAAATGGCGGCGTTAAATACGGCGTGAACGTTTTGACGTTTGACGCGACGCTCGGGAGAGCTTGTATAATTTTATTTTGAAATATCAAAGTACGCCTGTAATTATTTCGATACCCACGAGAGAGGCACGGATATGATCAAAATTATTCATTTATAATGAAATAATTATAGAATAATACATTAAATTTGGTTATACAACATGCAAAATGTTCGTCTGTGATTAAAATTAATTCACACGAGGTAGTAGCTAATTCGATTGTTGCTCGGGGGAACCTCTTCATTTAATTTTTTTCTTGATACAAAAAACAAATTGCGGTGTTGAGTTCCGCTCCTCAGAATGTTTTTAATAATTAACCTTTGGATTTCTTTGCAATTACCAGATTAAGCCTTTTTTAAAAAAATGGGCGTCGTTTGTTTTATTTTTATTCGTTGAAGTAAAAGAAATAATAAAACTATTATTTTGAAAGGAAAACTATAAATATTATAGAAAGATCTTATTAACTAGAAATATACTCTACAACTAGAAATTTTAGAACATTAAGCATTCAAGAATCAAACCGACGGCCTCCTAACAACTCACACAAACCACTAGACTAATACGTAAATTATAATTTGAAAAAATAAATATAAATTATATTCATCAAGATAATTTAACTGTCCAACACAATTCGTTATCCCGAAACGAAATAAACGGTATCCTTTGTGGTTAACGATTTTAATTAATAGCTCCATCCTCCTGTCAACTTCGAGAAAAAGTTGCTATCAATAATATTCGAGTAAAAAAATATGTGTGGTCCAAATCACGGGCTTAAGCGTAAAGATAGCGATTACAACAAATATTACTAAGTATATTCTAGGAAAATTGAGTGTTTTAACATTTTTCAAAAAATATATTAACTTACTTTAAATAACGCAATACTAATTTTATCTGTGGTTTCATCCGCTTCAATGACAGTAGCATTGTTGTTGTAGTTAATACATTGTAAGTATCAGAGATAACCGTGACCGCCAGTACTATGGGTAACATCAAAACGTTATATAACCTTTTTAGTACGAGACCCCATTGGCAAAAAATCTGCAGGTATCTGTTTTTTTTGTTTAGTGATTTTTTTTAAATGACACATGTTAGTACCAGAGAGGTAGACCATGGTTGCCTTGAAAAAATATATCGCAATCACTTTAATTAAGTTTGTGCTAATGAGTTTTTGTTAATGAATTGCAGTTACATGTTTTTTATGCGATCTAACGTCATTTAAATTAAAACAAAAATTTATACGAAATTATTGTATTGTTCATTCTGTATAAAATAAATTACTTTACTATAAATTACTTTTTAAATATTATACTTATAAATTACTTTTAATAATACTTATTAAGAAAATGTATAAAAATTCTAACGTAGCGGGAAAAAATATGTATTTTTTTAATAAGTATTTTTTTCTTAAGTGTGGAATAACATTTTAAAAATATAAAAAAATATTTTTAGTAAATTATTAAACTAATAAGATTTGAATTCAAAAATTTCTATCTTTGGTCAGCCTAAATTACAATAATTTTACAAATAACACTATAAATTAGTGTATATAAAGAGAATAAAGAGTAACAAAATAATTCAGGTTCACGTGTTGTCTCTTAACAGAGTAGGCAGAGGAAACTTGGAACTTAGATCCTAAATTCTGCAATTTTTGTGTGAATTCAAGACTAAGTGGTGAAACTCAACGCCGTGCTTTGTGTGGCAGTCGAACTTACATTGCATTAAAAGTCACAACGCCAAGATGGCATTAATTTATTTTAAATAATTAATATATCGCTTTTTTAATTATAAAATAAAATATTTTATCGTGTATCCATTATACCTTATTCTTATTTAATTAATTGGTAGCACGATAATTGTTATTTCGTTTTTCGCAGGAAGATCTGTTTCTTTTAAATATATTTTCATATATTTTTATCCTCAAGCATTGTCATAAAAAAAAATTTAAGATATTTTTCGCATAGCATGGTCGGCAAAAGGTTAGGTTTAGGTGTTTAGTTTTTGCCCAACTTTTGAGATATTGCGCGTTGAGTAGTTAAATTCAACGCCATGTCTACCAGAGCTGGTAAACGAAAAGCAGTCACTCTTCTGAGTCACTGTTCCACTGCGACACGAATGAGCTAAAATTTTTTTTTATATTTTATAATTTGTGGAATTTTTGTTCTTTTTTGCGTTCAATGTTATCTCTAAATACTTCTGTAAATTGCAATGCATTTTATTTTTTGTCAATAGTGTCTCTCTATTTTTATTATCAATCTTAATATTTTAATATTTGCGATTATGTAAACATATCTAATCTAAATATATATATATACGTCTTCTATATTTAACTGACTTATCCATTTAATCCGACATAAGCGAAATATACTGTGCTAAACTGACATACGTAAAACTATAAAATAAGAAAAAGAAAAGAGCAAAAGTAGCATTCTTAGAGTGTAGTGGCAGTAACACACACGAGTACATACACCATTTGTACTAAATCTCAGTAAATATGTAAATGGGTCATTTATTTTAATTAGAACTGTCGATTGCATCTCCTTTGATATATAGCCAAGAAGTACTTAGTAGTTGTAGAAGTGTCACATTTTAATATTTTTTTATAGATTGTTATATTGTAATGTTTATGAACAAGTTATTTTGGTTTTAAACTTATATAGGTATAATTTAAAATGAATTACCGAAATATCAATTAAATCAATTAAACAAAAAATATTTGCATATTCCGATCTATATTATAGAGTTTATTTGTATATTGAAGTCCATCTAAAATTCTTTGCTAATCTTTAAGTTTTATTTTCAGACGTACATTTTCTGACATTAATAATTATTTATAAAAGCTTCATGGTTATTTCCGCATAGTAGGGTAGAGAATCTAATATTTAGACGTTTCGTTGTACTACCGATACCTTAAGAAAATTACATTTTAAGTAGTAGAACTTAACACCGCACTTCATCTACCAGTGTGCCATGATGGCCTTAAATATTAGTAAATCCTATTAATTTATTTCATTAAATTATTTAAGCATCCAATTATAATACGACTTCTAAACGTTCTTAGCTCTGTGGAATCTCGTTATTCCTTTCAATTTAATTGGTAGATTCTTCGACTGATATCGATCTGACACCTCTGGGCCTATATCAGTTGTGTTTACTTGTGGGTTATTTTTTAAATTATTTATTAATGTGTGTGTTTACTTAATTATTACTTATTTTTTATTGTTTTCTATTTTTATATGTTTTACTTGTTGGTGGAACCTAATTTAAGATATTCTGACTCCAAAATGCCACTAAAATCATGTAGTATACTACTAAACATCAATAATCACAAGTATAATTAATACTTGTTATTATCGCTTTACTAGGATACAATATCTCATATATAGAATGGTTCCCGTTTCCAACTTTCAAACTAATTTTCAATATTAGCGTGTTAAGTGGCGAAACTCAATGCCACTCTGTGTCTGAACAGGACATAGAAATTAGAGATTTTTTAAAATATACATTAAGACCGCTCTACTTAACCTGCTTTATACGAGGGAACGCGTAAAGCTGAGGAAAGAAAGCAAAAAAGCAGCTTCACACTGTATCCCGCACATAGTAGGGAAGGCAGAGGAAACCTGGAAAGTTGTGTTAAGTACACTCCGTTTCTAATAGACACTTTCGTTCCCCATTTTCTGCCGAATTTTTGAAGTATCGTGTTGAGTGGCAAAATTCTCATTAGTACGAGAGAGGAAATGAAAATATTATCATATTTAATTTCCCCAAGTAGGTATTGGATTTACAAACGTCGCGTTAACACTCACACACTTATGCTTCTGCACCACGACGGCCTCACCTGAAGCTAAGAAACATATTATAAAATAGAAATATTGCACCTACGAACTCGCCATACTAGAATTAGAATAAAACTGTAGTTTTATATGAAAATAAAGAAAAAAAATAAGCGGAGCTTTCATTCTTCATGCTTTTTAGTTTTCGAGACTAAGCTTTTTAAATAGAAGTTCTATTAAAAGTCTACTTTTAAGACTTAAATAGTGCTCGACGTTCGCTGTTTCTTAGAAATCGTTGTTTTTCATAAAGTTTGTTTTCTGAAACTGAATCTTGCTTATATATTTTTTATATATATATCTTTTATATTTATTGTATTGTATTCATATATTTTTTTTATATTTTTAAAACAAACTAATAATCAGTTTTCTACTTCCTCGGTAAATTGTTTTTATTGAAACATATAATTTTAAATAATATGAGTCCATCGTGGCTTAGCGTTTGATTGTAAGCATTACGGTTGTGAGTTTGATTCCCACTCGGAGGAGCGAATTATTTTTATTTTGCGGCCCTTGTAACACAAAATGCGACGTTGAATTCCACTACTCAACGCACAATGTCTCGAAAATTGTGCAAAACGAGGATAACGAAGCGTTTTAACAATAAGTTCCCTTTACTATCCTGATATTTACGGGATACAACGTATAGGTGAAAAAAAAGTCTCGTTATCTAGGTATCTGTAAAATACAATGATTATTGTAACGAGTTCAAATCGACTGCACAAAGGATACAATCTATATCTTAAGAGCGACTAATTGAAATTAATATAAATCAACCCGGTGGAATGAACGGTGGAATCCGCTACTCAAGACGCAATATTAAAGAAATTTGGTGGATAATGGATAACGGAGTTTCTTAACGCTAGCTTTCCTCTGCCTACCCTGCTAAAAGCGAGATAGCGTAAAGCTAAAAAAATACACAAAAATCAAAATCTGATTTATTTGAAGCACGCTGTATCCCGCAAAATAGTAGGGTAGACAAAGGGAACCTAGTGTCAAGACACTCCGTTCCCCACTTTCCCCGAATTGTAGAGACGTTGCGTATTGAGTAGTGAAATTCAACGCCGCGCTTTGCCTCGAAATCACTGCGTAGAAATGAAAAGATGAAAAATGAATGAAAAGATTTTCGATTTTGCTATAGGTTAACTGTATTTTATTAATAGGTTTTTAAAATTTTTTTTTTTCAACTAAGCAACCACTACATAAGCCAGCCGTAGCGTATAAATTACATTAGTCACATCTAATTCGAGTTAGGTTTGAACAATCGGAAAGCGGATGTGGATGTTTCCGGTGACATTGTCAACGATACTCCGTATTTCATTTGCGGAAATTTCTAAAGGCATACCGACCTCTGGGTTATCTTGTTTTATTAAAGTGTGTTAAAATTAATTAATTTATTATGATTCGTCGTGGAATAGCGTCAGTTCGATTCCTAATTATTTTAGGTTCCTCGTTCTGGCCACAAGACAACAAGACACTAAGTTCCTTCTCCCTACCTTTTTTGCAGCAGATATTATACTGATGGACAAACTAACGAACGGAGAACAGAGTAGTCTTAGTAATAGGTTCTCGTTTTACGCTTTGGCTACGTAGCCCTAAAAACCATGAAGTACGTTACTTTCACGTTTATTTTATAAGAGATATTCAATGAATAACTATTGATATAGTCACAATATTTTCTCCTAACAAGCAAATATAGATGTCTTAACAACAGGTTAACAATGGTTTTGCTAGTCATTTACAACAATGGTGTGACCTTCACGATGTGACCCTTGAGACCTGCTACGGTAACTAAATTAGTGAATATCATCTATCAGGAGCTATTCAAATACATTATACTATGATGTAGGAAAAATGTGCGAACTCTGCTTAATTTATAGTTTTATTAGCTTCATGCTGTGCAGCAAATAACAGGGTAGGTTCAGGGAACCTGGAAGCCTAATGTTAAGACAGTCTTTTCCCATTAACACACTTCCCTTCCCTACTTTAGGTTTTTCGAGACGTTGCGTGTTGACGGATCTTAACGCTGCACTTTGCCTTGGCCTCTTTACTATATTGAGGAAATGAAAATATTAAATATTTCATTCCTCCGAAAGGGAAAAGAACCCACAACCATCCGTCGCATTAACAGTCGCAAGCTTGCGCCCCTGCATTACAACGTCTTCAACTGCTTTATTAACATTTTTTTATCAGCTTCACGCTGTATCCCGCACACAGCAGGGTAGGCAGAGGGAACCTAGTGTTAAGACACTCCGTTCCCCACTTTCTGCCGAATTCTGGAGGTATTGCGTGTTGAGTGGCAGAACTCAACGCCGCGCTTTGCCTCGACACCAGAGCGAAGAAATGGAAATATAAATTTAAGTAAATGCTTCATCTCCTCGAGTGGGGATCGAACCCGCAACCAGTCGGTTTTACAGTCACACTTTGTGCCGTTTGGCGTATTCAACTTTTATTAACATAATAGCCCAAAATAACAATATGATATTTATTATACAAACAAAATTCGTAGGCTTCGCCAAAATAAAGACGTAAATAATGAGGTGCATGATTGATGTGCCTCAGGACAATTTGTTTTACCTAGGACTCTAGGATACGTTGTGAAGCGGCAGCGGAGATGGTAGCGGATTTTAATAAATATTTCTTATATTTAATATTTTTCAAAAACAATGAGTGTTATATGCTTTGTCACTTATTTCGATTTAATTCTAAAATTGTAAAACCTATGTAGCGATAACTCTATAAGCACTTACTTATATTTAAAATAAATCAAAAGTTATTAGTTATTTTACTAGCACACACAAAAAAAATCTTTTCTAGTCAGCTGTCTAATCCAGCATGTGAAATTATTGAAACATTTAATAACATTACATTGAACTTCTTTTATTTTTGCAACGCATCCGAAGGTATCCTTTAGATTTTACTAACAATCAGCGCCCGGCTCATTTGCCTCTTTTTGCAATATCATAAAAAATACTCTTAACATTAATTATTAATTTGAATAAAATGCAATATTTTATTGTGTAAATCCTCTCTCATGCATCTGGAATTTTGTCTATTTAGGAGACCTTCTATAAGCCCAAGGTAGTGTATTGGGACAGTCTCTCATTGTAAACGCGATGGCTGTAAATTTCTCCTTACAGGGGAATCTTCTCCTTACAGGGGAATGTGTTTATTTAAATCATTTTCACTTACCATCACACTACTGCTCGTCTGTAATAGTCCAATTTATCTCGCTATCTCTATTTTCACCCAAGACTCTTTAGAAATGCGGCAGATGTGCTATACGACTATACTACACGGCAGCGCAACAGGGCGAACCCCCAACCATCACTTACAGTCAGACACATGAACTTACATAAAAAAGGAACGAATGAATATTTAATAAACATCAACACGTTCACGTAAGGCACAGGTCCCACCGCTAGTCAGTTGCCGAGTCACGATCCCATCATAAAGTAGACGATACTGCATTTTGACACAAATATATTATATTGTATGTAAAAGTCATGTAAAATAATATACCTACATTAGGGATATGAAATTTGTCTTAGTAATTATTTTGGTGAATATACGAAATGTTATAGAGGCACTGTTTCAGTAATATCAAAACTATTTTGTTTACATCTAGATCTAAAGACAGCAATATATGATCATTCCTCCGAGAGGAAATGAAACCCACGACCAGTTTGCACGTTTGCGTTTACAGTTAGACGCTGTGTCGCTGCGCTACGACGGAATAAATAATTTAAACATATTACACAAAATAATTATGTAAGAGTAAATCAGTATTTTTTTCATAAAAAAATACCCCTAATCCTAAGAGAATCTTTTAAAATAAAATACCAAATCTTGATCTATAATGTCAATACTTATTGTACATATCCGAGTTACCTCGAGCTCTCAGACACGCTTTTTAACTATTTCCGTTTGCCCACGCGGGCGTAGCCGCAGGTAAGGACTAGTCACAAGTATAGTGTTATCTTTTTCTTGAAAGCAATCTGAAATACCTTGTTATAACAGACTGAAAGTAGTTCAAAATTTCTATTTATTAAACTTAATAGATTATTAATTAGAAAATCGCGTGCACCGTTTCTTGTAGTGTGTAGATTTGAAGTGCTTTAGTTTTTAGTATTTATATTTAATAGTATAGTTTTGTTTGTAGACTAACTAAAGTAAAAATATAATAAGATCTTTGATTTTTACACAGGGCTGTAAAAATCGCAAAGGGGTTCACAAAAATGTATAAAATGAATCAATTATAATTTGTTAAATTAAGTAATTGTCGAGTTTCACAGTGTCAGACAGTGATTTGTTTTAACGGAAGAGTCGTGGGTTCAATTCTTACTCGGACGAATGACCTTTTCCATTTTTTCGTGCTGGACTCCGCCACTCAATATTCAAAGCTTCGAAATTGGATGGTCTTAGAAACGGAGTGCATCAACACTACCTCTTACCTCTGCTCATCCTGCTGTAAGCGAGATAAACGTAAAACGACACAAAACGAAGCTATTTAGCTATCACTAAACAAAACCTTATCAAAACAGACACAGCCAAATATAAACACAATAAACAATATGCGATAGTGTTGTCACAAATCACGAGGACAATATATTGAATGACCAATCGGAGAGCTGGCTCCACGCCAACAGTGCCATCTGCTTGTGAGGATCGTGATTGATATAGCTAATATGGTGTGATGTTACACGGAATCATTAGAGCAGCTGATGTATTGATGATTGTTTTTGAATTGTATTTTGATTAGTTAAGTGGGATTCTGGGCATATTGTTATGGGTATGTTTTGAAATTAACCGGAGAGAGGAGAATGGGCTGTCTTATCAGTGCATTCTTTCTGGATATTTTGTTATATTCTGAATATTTTTTTAGCTTCACGATGTATTATGCACAAGGTTGACAGCGGATCCTAGTACTCAGACACTCCGTTCCCCAGTTTCCATCGAATTCTTGAGTTCATGTTGTATATAAAGTGGCCAAACTCAACCACTCAGCACTCAGTTTCACGAGTGGGAATCGAATCTCTACAAATCGTGCCCTAAATAAACAGTATAAATAGTACATGAAATACCTGTAGCATTTATATATGTTTTATCTTCACTCCTTCTCTAAGATAGGCAGTATTGGTCAAATAAGTTTACTATAAAGTTTCTACATAAGCAAATATAGCATGTTAAGTGGCGGAGCGCAACGTTGCACTATATCTAAACTAAACATTCCACAAAGTGAGTTACTTCATAATAACAAAGCCTACGGTAAGGCACAAACGTTGCTTCTAAGATCATCTCCGGGCCTCATATCATCCTCAATACCACAATGGTAGAAAAAAATATTTTAAACTTTACTTATTTAGAAAACGTATAAAAATTTGAACGCAGCGGGACTCGAACTGGAAACCGACCAGGCGCTCTGACCACTAAGCCATGCGTTCTCGCCAAGCTGCGTCGAAATCTTTATACGCTTGTTTCCAGGAGGCGCGGGTTCTAGTCCCGCTGCGTTCAAAAATTTTTATACGTTTTCTAAATAAGTATTTTTCTTTCCTAAGTGTGTAATAACACTTTAAAAATGTTTAAAAAATATTTGAAACTTTGCTTTAATTCACATAGCTTGATTTAATTAATGACAACGTGAGACCTCTGTAGAATTTTTTGAGAAAGTATTTTTTGGCGAAAAATCTAAAGAATAAAGTTAAATCAATTCTCTCTTAAATTATTATTCTTCTTTAATTTTTATTTATTCTTTAATTATTATTACTGAAAGGTCATTATTTGGCAAAGGAAGGAAGCAGCTAATTTATTTCTAAATATTTTAGGCCCTAACTCACTGTATTTCAGAGATATCTCTCTGATATCTCTCTGAAATATAGTGAGTGCGCGTTAAGTGAAGACCAACAAAAAAAATCTAATATTGTACTTGGTAAATTAATGCGGGTAAACTAAAATATTTTTACATACAGATATTCCCTTGAGTGCGAAATCGAATGAAATGTGCCATTATTATAATCATATATATTTTTTACCTTCATGCTTTGTTCCTTACGTGGTAGCCAGAGAGAATGGAGCGCTGACCGCTACGGTCTCTACCATTTCGCCTCGTCCACTATCGTCGAACTCCTCATACGGGTCCTCTTAACTCCTCAAACGATCCCGTGACCTCCTTCGCAATATATACAGACAAAGTTTTAGATCCTTAATTCAAATTCATCAGTACTAATATCTTTGTTAACACCCTAGCAAGGGGAGTCGGTCTAAAGCGAGGTAATTACGTTAATGAATTTAAATACTTTTCTTTAGAATGGGGAAACTTAATATTGACTTAATTTCGATTCGTTGAAGCTCCTAGAATTTGAAGTTTAAGAATGGCTACATTTAATTTTTGGAATTTACTGGGAATTTTAAAAAAGCTCTACATTATCGAGAAATTAGTTTTGGTTATCTACTCACGTATTACTTGCTCTCTAAGAGATACTTTAAATGGTCCAAATGAGTGCGCTACTAAACACGCCTACTAAAGTAAGAGTTTTATGCTTGTCCTAAGGGAGCAAAAAATAGTATAACTTCTAAATTATAATTCAGCAGAGGCCGTCGTATCGAAACGGCACGTTATTTGTTTGTTGCAGTTGTGGATTTGATTCCAACTTTCTTTAAAATATTAGCATCAATATTTAAGATATTATCACTTCTATTTTAATTTGTATAATAAGTAATATATATTTTGGAAAGACATACTTTTTTCACTAAGTACTGCAAGTACTATAAAATATGTAATTTCGGAGCCACAAATTTACTATTGGGGTCCTGGCATCATCACCAGACATTGTATTATCACCTAAGTTATGTAATAGGTTAGAAAATTTTTATTTAAAAGAGACTCATACTTCAAAACCTACTAAAATGCTTTAAAATCTTACACTAAAATCCTCTAAAATCTATGTAGTAGTTCCATCACTAAAAAAATTTATTTAGATCCTACCATTGACACAGTTGGCTTCAAAACTAACAATAAAACGATTGGAAATCCCGGCTAACGGTAATATAACCGTTACCATACATTTGTATTAAATACTATTTTATGTATGTAAATGCCATTTATAATTGCTGCTAGCTCTGAGAAAGGGAAATTTTATATTTAAATTTAATATTTTATTATATTTTTGTATCCAGTTTGGTCTTATTTTTTATTATAGAGAGATGATGATTTATAACTTTCTTCTTTTCTTAGGAAGATCTCATATTAAATTCATTACCTCGTCTTCGACTCAATGTGTTCTGCCTGGCAGAGAAAATTTAACGATTTAAAAAATAAACAATTCTTCAAATAAGTCAAACTGATGACTTGCAATCTATAAACAGACAAAATAAAAAAACTTCACGTTTTTTCTCACACAGCAAGGCAGACGAATTGAATAAGACAACAGAGTTCTCTCATTTTCGAGATATTTCACGTTGAGTGGTGGAACTCGACGCCGCTATAAAGAGACATTTGCCTGATATTTTAAAATCAATCATCAAAAATAATTACCAATTTTAGTTGATATGTAATTAAAATTATTCACTCTATTACTTTTGTAGATTGTGTCGATTGAACGGATTAACTAACCAGCACTTCCAATTTATAAACAAATTGAAAATTTGTATTGTAGTGTAACTATATTTTGTAAATATTGTACATATTATAATAAATAGGAGGCTAGTCGCGGCGCAGGGTCACTAGCGTGTGACTGTAACCGCGACAGGTTGTGTGTTCAATTCCAACTCGAGAAAATTAAATGTTTAATATTTTCATTTCACTGCTCTGGTTACGAGGGAAAGTTTGAAACTAATACTAGCTTAATACTAGGTTCCCTCTGTACACTCTGCTAAGTGCGGGATACAGAGTGAAGCTAAAAAAGTTACAGTAACATTTTAAATGAAACTCTTTAAGCATGATAATACAGTTGACAATGACAATACATTTTCTGAAACTCGACCTTTCAAACACTATACGGTAGCCCGTGCGGACAGTACGCGGGCGCTAAAAATGCTTTGATATAATTGTGTGTGTCAACTGACAGATAGGTGCCCAAAAATATATAATACAAAATATATGTATAGGTGGTGCCAGACGAACGCGATGGTAGTAGCGGAGACCATGCGGTCAAAAAGCTGATCCGCAGTGCAACAATGGCAACGACGAAAGGCATTGTGGAATACAATTTAAAAATGGCCATTAAAGATAGAAATGAAGTGGTCATATCTTCTTTAGTAGAGGTTATGACCACTTTGGTTATACCTTCCACATCCTGAATCCATCTCCCGATAAGCACTTAGAATAAAATACAAATCTATATATAAATTTTAAAATTGTAATAGATATTAAGTTAATAAATAATAAGTGAAATATTTACAAAAATGCAATCTAAAAATACCTGGACTTTCTTAGGAATTAAATATCTAGATAATTATCTCTAATTATAAGCTTAGTTTAAGTGGCAGATAAATATAAAACTGTTGATTAGTTGATAATAATGAAAAATAAAAAAAAAACCATCACGTGTCTGTAGTGTTTAGTTAAAATATATATTAAAAATAAGTAAAAAATATAGGTGCTTATTCTGGTGAAAGAGTTTCACTTCACCTTAGGTATAGTAAGTAATATTCTTCGGTAACTTACTGCTCCTACATATACGTATGTGCTGTATCTTACTCCAGAATAAGATTGATGGCCATCAAGAACTAAAATGTTCACATGCAAAGAGCTGCATGTGAACATTTTACTTCTTGAACTACACGACGAGTATTTTTCCTTAAAATATATTTTACTATTACATTTATTTGAGGCCGACGTGGCGCCTTACTGTAAACGCGATGGTTATGGGTTCGATTCTCATTCGAATAAATTAATGATTTGCATTTTCTTACTCTGGTGACAAGATAAATAAGCGGCTCTTAGTTCCGACTTTATTCAGCATATAATATCTCTCAATTCAGGCGGTGCTTGGGGAAATAAACAAACTGTGCCATTATTAACATTAAGTATCCTCAAACTAAGTAAATATTGCAAATAAATGAGGGGGTACAGGGGTACAACTGATTTGGGTTCGAGGAGGAGAGGTTCCCCACTCCAGGAAATTAAATATTTATTTAAATTTATATTTTCATTTCTTCGGTCTGGTGCCGAGGCAAGGCGCGGCGTTGAGTTCCGCCACTCAACACGCAATGCCTACAGAATTCGGCGTAAAGTGGGAAACGGAGTGTCTTAACACTAGGTTCATGCATGCCCTGCTAGTGTGCGGGTTTCAACGTGAAGCTGATTTATTAGATTTTTTAATTTAATCTTTTTCGCAGTAATGCAAAATTTATGTAATGATATAAGTTATCTTATGTAAACATATTTGATTTATAGAAGAGTATCGAAAGTGCTACAACATATCTCCCCTACAAAATAGTATATTTGCAGGTAATCATTTTTAGTGCATTTTTATGTATAGATTACATAGATAATGGCATTGATAACAAAACGCATAAAGTATAGAGTATAAGCGATATGATTGATTTGTGCCTTTAGGCGTAGTTGTTGACTTTATGTTACTTGATGGTTGTGGGTTCCATTTTCACTCGAGGGACGTGAAATACTACGACCAATATGAAAATATTTATTTTTAATAAACTTCAAAAAGAAAAAGGTTATCAATTTAATATTTATGTATGTATGTGATAATGTCCTAGATAATATTTGTGTTTTTTATGTACTATTAAGGCTTTATATTAAGTGTAAAATTTCCATATGTTTATCCTCAAATTTCTGCTAAAGTAAAAGGTTTATGGAGATGATTATTTATTAAATATGATATATTCTTTAGTAAATTTTTTTTAGTACTTTTGAGATATGGATTATTACATCATTTCTAAATGGGACATGTACGAAATAGTACACATTATTATTTAAACCAATTTAAAAAAAAATATGAAATTCACATTTAACTTATTTTTTAAAATTTATATTGTTTTTAAGTATATACGGTAGTAACTACATACAGTTGTATTATACAAATGTATGTACGTATGTAAAAGCAATAAAAGCTCTCAGCTTCCTCTAGTTTGTTGGTTCTTAAGCTTGAAGTTTTCTCGTACAGAGCGATTGCGTACTTCAACAATTGATTTGGGATGCAAGATTTATATATGTAGTTTCTGAGCACTACGAACGAAAGTATTCTATTCTTATAAAATATATTTTGTTTCAAGAAAATAAAATTATGTTATCTGAAACATAATACAGAGAAAGATACATATAAATAATATATCTAGCCGTCTAAAGGCAATAAAATTTATCATCCATTCAATTTTTATTTAAAACTATACTATATCTTCCCATATGGCATAAACTTATGTAAAATATAATAATATATATTATATATAAAGAAACATTGAAACGAAACGTTACCAAATATAGGCACCGGAAGTAAACGTGAGTGAAGGACGTACAGGCCTACCCCGATTTACTTTTAAGAGGAAAGAAGGCGTCACGCAATGAATATGTAGACACGCTACAATGATCGCAAAGAAATAAAAGACCATAAAATTTTCAAAATGAATTTGATAAATTTATGTACTATATGTAAATATAACAAAAGCCGCGAATAGTAGTATATATCAATTTGACATTATTTGTTTCATAGTAAGGAGGTTTTAAATTTAATATAAATATTTAAGTTTATAGTTAGAATTAAAATTTATTTGTAGGTAATGTATAAGATTTATACGTGAGCCATTCGATATTTTCTTTTCCTCGCTTTAGTAACGAGGCAAAGCGTTCTGTTGAGTCCCGCCATTAAACACAGAATGCCTCGAAAAATTCGACCGAAGATCGAGAACGAAAGTATCTTAATGAGTAATTAGTCAACGGATGATCTTAACGGAGTGTCATAACACTAAGTTCCCAGGTTCCCTTTGCCTTGCTATGAGCGAGATTCAGCAAGAAGCTAAAAAAACACTAGTTTCCCTCAGCCTTTTTTATCGTGAGAAAATTCTTTTACGGGTACGCCGCCCGAGTGGACACTCGAACGGGTTGTGTGAGACTCATGGACTGGCGAGATGTAGGCCGTCAACACAATCCAATAAAAACTTCACGGTGCTCCTCCTCATGCCAGGGCTACGGGACCCATTCTTTCGTAACCCCGGCGACAGTTTCTAAGCAGTGTAAACAATGAAGCAGAAAAGATTTATATTTTTTCTCTTATTTTTTGTCTTCAGAAACATCATTACTTACGTAATATTTTTACTTAAACGTAAAATGTTATTCGGTTTACGAAAGTCCTGTAATTTTCAAATTTAAAAATAAAATATTTTAGGTTTCGTCGTCGCGCGTTAATAGAGCATCTGTAAAGACAATAGTTGTGGGCTGGAATACCACTAGGGGAAATAGATATGATTAAATTATTTATATTCCTCAGCTCTGGAAGGAAAAATGGGGTTTGAATTTCTCCTATTTACAAGCAATATCTCAACAAATGGGTAAAAATTGAATGGCTTAGTAGATGTTACATTAAGTTTCCTGTTATACGGAAAAAAACATGAAACTGCTATTCTTTACTTACTTACTATTTTATATAATAAATATAAACAAACAGTCGATTTTCGGTAGCTTCCACTGTAAGCCAAAGGGTATTGTCGAATCTAACACGGCCTGATTTACCTCTGAGAGGAAAGAACGATACGTTCGTCACGCGAAAGTCTCACGCTATGTGGAATACGGTAGTATTGATCTTGGAATTTGCTTAAGACACCATTCTGGCTTAGTTAAAAGGATTGCAAATACGCAATAGTTGCGGGTTGAAATTTTACTTGAGGATTTTTATGTGTATACTACACATAATGTTTTATCTTATCAGATATTTGATAAGATAAAACATTACGGCTTTACGGCTTTTTAAGAGTAAATGAGTGAAAATTGATAGAAAAAAATAAAATATCAGTAAATTTATGTTATATTTTATAGTTCTACAGAACCTCTGAAGGAAAAAAACAGAACCCTTAAAGCAACTTTATTGTCCGTTTGTCCGTGTATCAAGACCATTCATATCGAGATCGCTTGGGTATATTCAACTGTAATTCATATCAAATATTGAGGTCAACGGTACTTTAGAGCACAGAAAAGCTTTTAAGTCAACGTAATCAAAAGAAACACAATACAATCCTAAAATTGGTACAGAACCCTGGGAGGTGGGCAAGTATTACTCGCACTTAACTGCTGTTTTTTTTTGTGTTTTGATTTATTATAAAAAAAGTTATTGAAACTACAACGTGGCAGACATTGTAGTTTAAAAATATGTTTTTTAACGTCAAAATTAACTTGCTTGCACTGGATCAGATTTTTTTCAGTTTGTCGCTGTATCCGGCATGTAGCAAAGGAGGCAGAGGGAGCGTAGTGTTAAGACGCTCCGCTGGAAGGTGAAAGTGAAAATGGAAAAGCGTTGACTTTCCCCCAAATTTTGGGAGCATTGCGAGTGGTGGAACTCAACGCCACGTCTTGACACTGGAGAAGAAAATTTTAATATTTCATTTCTTGGGGTGAGAATCGACCCCACAATTTGTCTCGTTTACAACAATATCACGTTTACGTGAGTGTCCAACACCTGAGGCCAGTTGTTGCACAGGGCACCATACCCGTGACATGTTGTGGATTCAATTCCCACCCGATGGAAATGAAATATATAATATTTTCGTTTTCCTCGCTCTGGTAAGAGAGAGAGAGAGATTGAGTCAAAGGATGACGTTGAGTTCCACCACCCAACATACAATATCTCCAGAATTCAGCAAAATGTTGGGTACGAAAGTGCCTTAATGAGAACGGAGTACCGTTAACGGAGTAGATCCCAGGTTCCATCTGCCTACTTTATCCTGCATATAGCACCCTGTTGTATAGTAAAAAAATATATTAAAATAAAAAATATTTACTAGTAAATCAATCCTTACTAATAATTATAAACGTAAATGTACTTAATTAAAGGGTAGAATTTTCGTGTCACTGCATCGTATAATTAAATTCAGATCAAATAACACGATTTACTTAAATGTAAAATATTGCAGGAAATCACTTATTAAATAAACTATTCGAATAAAATTATGGAAATATAAACCAAATATTTGTTTTACTCACGAGTTTTGTGTGATAAATTATATTTAGTTTGTATGACGTTTGCTTTATATTATTTTAGCACAAGTATTTAAATAATAATATGTTTTTATTTTTCTAGGGTTCCGTACCTCGAAAATTTTGTTGTCCGTCGGTCACTCTATCGAGACTACTTTTGGTCAGGGACCATCATCAATCAGGGGATATTAAGGCTACGGTGTCTTGGAGCTAGGGAAAAATCAAGCTTGTACTTCTTGCTGTACTTAATTTTGTTGCTACAAGTGTTTGTGAATAACAATCTTGATCAATAAAAATTACCTAAAATAAGTCAAAATTAGATAACTTCGAATTCGAATTCTTTCGGCAGGCAGGTCCCGCAGCGGGCGTCAAGACGCTGAACTGATGATTATGGGGTTTATCGACTTATGGGTCGATAGGCTATATGTAGCCTATATGCTTGCCATACCCATATTAGCTCTTATACCCAGTAAATATAATTTAGGCTCACTAAAACAAATATAACTAAACATTAAACACTAAATAATCCCCCCTGATACCCGGGCGGCGTGGCGTCCGATAACAACTTATTGACAGCTCGCTAACGACCTGTTTTGTTATACAATTTAATGGGATATGTCATAGGAAATATATTTCATAGTTAAAATCTGGTCGAAATCAATTTGGGTTGAAGGCATGAAAGTGGGAATTGGTTATTTTGTAATATTAGTCTTTTTGGGGAGTGTAATTGCATTTTAAATCTTGAAGCTATCGTGGCACAGTTGGACGGCGTAGCTATATGCCCATTGGTTGTGGGTTTGGAAATAATTTTATTTATTTCAATTTCCCTAGAGGCCAGTCGTGGCGCAGGTGCACAAAGTGCGACTGTAAAATCGACTGGTTGTGGGTTCGATACTCACTCGAGGAAATGAAATATTTACTTACATTTATATTTCATCTCTTCGCTGTGGTGTTGAGGCAAAGCGTGGCGTTGAGTTCCGCCACTCAACACGCAATGCCTCCAGAAGTCGGCGGAAAGTGGGGAACAGAGGATTCTTAACACTAGGTGCTGCCCTGCTGTGTGCGGGACATAGCGTGAAGCTGATTTTAGATTTTTATTTAATTTCTCTAAGCCTGCAAGACAACGTGGACAGTCAAGCTTCTATATGGATTTTTTCAGAAATTGGGCAGAGAATAGGGACCGTATGAAAGAGTGTCTTAACATTATGTTCCCTTTGCCTCCTCTATCACGTGGGAAAAGCGCTATTTTTTTTATTTTTTGTTTAAATAATATGCAGCTTATTTGTAATATAATAACATGTACTCGTATAGAACGAATAGAACTGGGAGCAACAACATTTTGTATTAGAAAGGATTTAAATAATAAATTTTAAAAGCCAATTGTTTACATAACGTTTCATTTACACGGTAATGCAAGTATTCTAATAGTATAAGGAAAAATTTTATCTTAAAGAAAACCCAAACAAAAACCATATTTCTTAGTTTTATACGTCGTTATGAGTACTTGCAGCTGTATTATATGATAAATACTTTAATAATACTTTCCCTAACTCAAATGTTATATTTCATTTGATAGCCGAAATAAAACTACGATTCGGTAACATAAACTTTGAACTTCGGTTGTGTATTTTATCCCAACCGAAGAACGGAATGGATCCCGCGGGATAGCCTTATACGTTTTGCTTAAGTTGATAATACGGCGTATAGTAGAATCTAAGTATTAATTTATAGCTTATTATTTAAATTTTTAACCATTAAGCCTTTTATTATGACTATCTTTTAGTCAACACGACAAGCGTTCGACTAAAGGCGACATGATTCTCACTTGAGGAATTTAAATATTTAATATTTTAATTTTCTCTCTCTGGCAACAAAAAAGCGCAGCGTTGAGTTCCGCCACTCTACACGCAATACCTCCAGGCGAGAAGCGGTGAAAGGAAGTCTTAACATGTATGGCGTTTTTTTACACTAGGTTCCCAGGTTCTCTTTGCCTACTCTGCTATGTGCGAGCTATATCCCATGAAGCTCTTTCACAAGGTAGAACCTAGTGTTAAGACACTCCGTCCTCAACTTTCCGCCGAATTCTGGGCGGAGCGAATTCCGAGTGGCGGAGCTCAACGCCGCATCAACGCAGTATAAACGCAGACACACAAAAAGTCTTTTTAAGAGAAAACCTATTATTTACGATGGCTTACGATATTTTATGACACCAACAACAATTTAGAAAAAGCACTGTATATATGTATTCGAAACATACACTTTCGGCTATTTATATGACTTTTTGATATTTAAAATGAAACGCCTGCATTGCCTTGATAGCGTTCGCGTGTTCCGCGTGATGAATGGTTGTTTTGAAAATGTTGTATTATCATAAACCAACATAGATATCTGTACATAAAATAACATAAATATATGGAATATTTTTACTAGTTATCTAGTGTTGCACAGCGGCATAGCGACTGATTCTATAGGCGACGTTTGTGGGTTCGATTCCTACTCGAGGATCGTATTATTTCTATTTCCTGGTTTTGATAATAAAACAAATAGCGGCTTTGAGGTCCGCCATTTTACACACAATATCTCCGAAAAGGGAGAACGAATTGTCCGGGCGTTTATCTATCTATATATATAAAAGGACTTGTGCTGACTGACTGAGGTAAGACGCACGCAGAGCCGTAACCGCTGATGGTAGAAACATGAAACTTGGGCAGATGTTTATTTTCATATTCTGGACATCCACTAAGAAGGGAATTTAAAAAATTTTAACCCTAAAGGGATGAAATAGGGGTTACAAGTTTGTATGGAAAAAAAAATTAATCAGTACCGATTTTTATAAAATTTGAAATTCAGACTCTTAAAAATATTTCATTGAACACATGTTTCATGGTTTTTCAGAATTCACCCACTAAGGGTTCAAATAAGAGGTTAAAAGTTTATATGGAAAAATCTTTAAATTGCCACCGATCTTTATAAAAATTTAAATTCATACAGTTAAAAATATTTTATTGTACACGTGTTTCGTGTTTTTTTTTAGAATTCACTCTTAATAAGCGGGCGAAGCCGCGCGCGTCCTCTAGTTTATTATAAGCGCCCGGACAACGTTATGTTGTATAGGTATTTCAAAAGTCAACCCTTATGACGAAACACAGTTGTATATTATAGAAAGATTTTATATCATATAAAAATAATATTTTATTTCTTTATTTCAGACGAAAATGCCCTGAAATAATATGACACAAGTCAACATTTGACAACATGGCGACGTGGGCTCTACTTCTTCTCTCAGTGTTCCTCGCGACCGCAGTAAGTCATTAATATTATAGATATAGAAAAGCTCATGTAACATATTTTTAATTTCGAACTCTACATCTAGTTATACCTAAATTAAAAGAGGTATTCCCAAAATTTCAACGGGAACGGAAAAATGGTATTTTACAAATTTCGTCATATAGTCCACGCAAATGAATGTATTATTTTTATTTTACCGATCAGACAAACTACAGCTTTGCAATTTAACGAATGGTGCGTATATTTAACGAATTTGTGCTAAAATAGCAGAATGGAGTGTATTAGTAGATTTCCCTGTTTGTTGAGGTGTTGAGTGGCGTAACTCAACGCCGCGCTTAAACTAAGGCGAGATAATAAAAACAAATATTCCTCCAATATAAAAATAAAACTTCCTTTACATAAAGAACCAATCGTTTAAGAAAAGGCCAATCATTCTGTTAGCACAAATCTCACATGTTTTAGTCAAACACGATTCGAGCCCTGATTTTAAAAGATCAAAAGAATTTTGCATGGAAAAATGAAATCGTTCAAACAAACTCTACGGACTGATTGCAGTAAAATATTCTTATTGACTAAATAGTAGTGATGTGCTGCAAATATTTGTATCGATATTTCTTTTTCTTTATCTGTAGTTCTTAATTAGTAAATATTAAAATGAGACAAAACAAATGTAACACAAGTAATGCAATTAAAAGCAATGAATTTGTACTTATGATCATCAAGATTAACTATCATTTTCTTAGTTTCATTAAAAGGGCGTTAAGTCCAATCAAGGCCAATATGTTTAATTTAGATAGGTAGTAAATTGTGAACGAAGTGACTAGTCACACTTTATTATTTCTGCTTAAGTAAAAATTTCTAAATATAATATATTATTTCCCAATATAAAATAAAAGCAAAATGTGAATTAGTGATAGTAACTTGAAGTATAATGTATTTACCCTGACTTAGGACATTTCATTAAATACATACAGATATAATTTGAAGTTTTCATAGTTAATTGTAGCTTATTTAAGAGCGAAAGAACAGACGAATTTAATTTATAAAAAATGTTTCTATTCTATATACTACTATCTCTATTCTATATCTAATGTTTCTTTGAAATAAATATACAAGTAAATACGTTACTTACAAATTGTATTACACAAGTTAGGTAAATTTTGGTAAAGTTTCAAATTAAGTTTCCTAAAAGCTACTGTGTAGTGGTTTTTGTCTAATGAGTCAGCTGAATATATGGAATAAATAGTTTCTCATTAAAGTTGTTTTAAAGGCCGATTCCTTTAGGACCTAGTATAAATACAAAAGTAGTACTGAAACTTAGATTCTTTAATCCTTATTTTAGTTTAATACAACTTTGTCGCATATATTTTTTAATCTTTCTGCACGATATTTTCTGTTTATTCACAGATTGCACTGTATTCAAGTTTTTACCTATTAAAAAAAATATTATTGTGAAATAAGTACTACTATACTTTATGTTCTTAGTGGGGAACGGAGCGTCTTAACACTAAGTCCTCTCTGCATACCCCTGCCGTGTGCAGGATACAGAGCGAAGCTGAATAAATAAAAAAATATTATGTTTTTTATTGTATCGCCACCACACTTTTATTGTCATTTTGAATAAAATCCAATTCTTTAAAAAATAAATACTAATTTCATTTCATAAATTTCCTCTCAAAAAAAAATTAAAGCTACTGACTATCAAAAAAAAAAAAAAAAAGGAGGCCAGTGGTGGCGCAGTGGCACGAGGTGCGACTGTAAAACCGACTGGTTGTGGGTTCGATCCCCACTCGAGGAGATGAAATATTTACTTAAATTTATATTTCCATTTCTTCGCTCTGGTGTCGAGGTTAAGCGCGGCGTTGAGTTCTGCCACTCAACACGCAATGCCTCCAGAAATCGGCAGAAAGTGGGGAACGGAGTGTCTTAACACTAGGTTCCCACTGCCTACCCTGCTGTGTACTGACTATCAAATTAAATAATATACAAAAGTATATGCTTACCAGATTTGTATCGACAAATTTATCGACACTTCGATTACAAGGCGACACGAGCATCACCAACGAATATTGATTTACTGCACAAACTTTGCCCAACGTTTCTATAAAGGCTACGAGTAGATGATTTGGCTTTTATTGGCCTCCTTTGAAATTGCCTGTTTTTGACAACGCTTTAAAATCCTTTGAGACTTACCCGTACATATTTTAGAATTCCATTACTTTTCGTAATTCCAGTATTATAGATAATTATAAATTTAGAATAATAGATAAATTATATGTATCATTTAAGAAAGAAATAATAAAAGTTAATTATAAAATTAAATAAATCAAGTCAGAGTGTGACTGTAAAAAAAACTGACTGGTTGTGGGTTCGATCCCGACTCGAGGAGATGAAATATTTACTTAAATTTATATTTTCATTTCTTCGCTCTGGTGTCGAGGCAAAGCGCGGCGTTGAGTTCTGCCACTCAACACGCAATGCCTCCAGAACTCGGCGGAGAGTGGGGAACGGAGTGTCTTAACACTAGGTGTCCTCTGCCTACCCTGCTGCTCGCGGGATACAGCGTGCGAGCGCGCGAGCGTTATATTATCTTATCTCTATCTAGAGAAAATGTATTTACAGATTACTTTTTCCTCATAAATCGTGGACATCATTTTTTTTATAGAATCCCTCTACATCCCGCATATATCGGGGTAGTTAGAGGAAACTTAGTGTCAAGACAGTTCGTTTCACACGTTCCGCTCAATTTTTAAGATATTGCGTATTGAGCTGCTGAACTCGCCGCTTTGCTGAGCTCTTGTTGCCAGAGAGAGGAATAAAAATAATTTATTCTCCCAGTGGAAAATTGAATTCACAAAGCGTTTACAGCAAGATGCAGTGCTACTGCGCCATGGCCCCAAAGAACAAAGCTCAATAATTGTAGAGTCAACAGAGAGAATTGTGATTTCACAACACTCTTCACTATTTCCTTGCTTTAGATACTTTGTGTTAGAGGGCATGTCCTAGCATCGCACTTTGCATGTTAATGACTAATTAAAATAAAATATTTATAATTAATGCCAGTAAAATAACTATTAAGATAATGCTGACAATCTTCAAACGACAATTATCTACGCTAGTAGCACCGACAGCTAAGCGACTATACCACACACTCGTATATTTTATTGTGGATTAAAAATATTTTAATTATCCTTACTAAGATTGAACCAGCAACCATTGCGTATAATGATACATTATATCAACTCTGATCCACTGACGTCACAGAATTCCACTCCACGTTACCCAATTCCATATCTTGGATAACTAGAAGTGGACTGGGCGTTGGCAAAATGCCTGCGATTTAAACTTCTTTGGAACTTCATAAATTTTATTGTAACTCTCTTTCGCTACGTTTATAAAAATCATCGAATATTTTACAAGTTCTCGTATACTTTATGTTCTTATTGGGCGAGTTATGGACATCGTTCTATTTGAAATTGTGATAAAGTAAAGCTTTTGGACATCCTGATTTTAGCTATGACGGCAATGTTTAGGAGGCCGTCGTGGTCCAGCGACACGTTGTCTGACCGTAAACGCGACGGTAGTGCTATCGATCCCCACTTGGGGGAGTTTCCTTTAAGAAAACAAAGCGCAACGTTGAATCTCGAAACATGCGATATCTCGAAAATTGGACAGTGTATGGGCAGCGGCACTGCTTATCCTTAAAAATATTTAACATTGTACTATATTTTAATTTAAATCATCTTCACGCTGAATCTCGTATATAGCAGGGTAGGCAGAGAAAACTTAGTGTTAAGACACTCCATTCCCCGCTTTCCGGCGATTTTTTTCGAGCCATTACGTATTGAGTGGCGGAACTCAACGTCGGGTTTTTGCCTTGGTGCCAAAGCAAAGAAATGATAATAATAAGAAATCATAATTCATTCCCTCGAGTAGGAATCGAACCCACAATCGTCACGTTACAGTCACATCAGTACAGGAGCACAAACCCTGGCCTCAATACTATATTTATTTGTCTTTGAAGTATAACTGCCACCTGAGTCGGTAGTAGCTTTATGTTCATTCATCGATTCAAAAGTGCTTACAGCAGTCTTTTTGAACAAAGAATATTTTCAATTTTAATTTTAATTTGCCGAATAGGAAAAAAATGTTTTAATTATAAGTATTCCTAATGTAACAGTGTATCAATCTTGCCACACTTTTAATAAAATTTGTTAATCGCTAATGTTATTTCAAGCAATTTTAACCACAGTAAAAAATATTAAAATAAATCTTATTCAATTTTACTTCATTCTTCTTTTTATTGATTTAAAAAATACTTTAAAATGAATTTTAAATGAATAAATAAAAAAGTTATAAAAAATTAATAACATGTGTGCCTGTCACATACTCTTAAGAACTATAAAATCGTTTTTAAAATTTATTAATGAGAGAAAGTACTAAAGAGCTCAAAACAATTTAGTAATTTTTCTTCTAAAAGCAAAACCGCTAGACATTTTATCCCGCATAACAGGCTGTTCTCCATGCACTGCGAAATTTTCGAAATATTGCATGTTGTGTTGTGTGGCGGTACTCAACGCTGCGCGTCGTCTACTAGAACGGAGGAATGAAGTAAATATAACCAATCATCCGAGTGGAAATAGATACCACAACTGTAGCTTTATCGCTGCGCCACAATGGCCTCTACATTTTCATACATACATTAAGACACTTCTGTTGCTCTCTTTCTGCTGAATTCTTGAGTGCGTATAGCCTTTGCCTCGTAACTAAAGCGACGAAATGAAACTATTGGCACGATGGCCTCAATTCTTCTACAAATAATTATTGTTTAAAACTAGAAATATGTATATATAAAAACGGAGTTTTCAAGCATTGCTTTCCCGAATGAAAAACTACTAGTTGAAATCGTGGTGTGTTAATTAAAAGTTTACCTGCATCCCTCTTTTTTTTCTATTCATTTATTTATTTTCCACCGGGCGGCGGAAGTCGAAAAGCGAATTTTGACGCAGAAACAAGGTGCTACGAGGACAAAGTTATAATATGTTTTGTGTTTGTTTCCGATTTATTTCTTTTTATTATATTTTTGTTTGAAATAAAGTCGTGGAGTTCGTTGAGACGTATCTGACTTGACGTGGTGATTGTGGGTTCAAATTCGATGTTGTATTTTTCATACATACATTTAATGAATCTTTAGCCAATAACCAACTTTACTCCTTTCTATCAACCAATATAACCAATCTACTGTGTCCTTTTCAGTCCGGTTTCCGTCTCCTTCACAGCACAGTTGGAGCACTGTTGGCGCCGGCAATGTGTTAAAGCCAACGATATCACATCGACCTGGCTCGATCTTACTGCTGGCGTTCCCCAAGGCGGCGTCTTTTTTCTATCTTCATTAACAATATTTCTAGAGTCATTACTTCTCCTTTCCATCTGTATGCAGATGATTTGCAACTTTACTGTCATAGTAACTTACATGGATTGCCTGAAGCCATCGAAATGTTAAATAATGATCTTGATGCGATTCGAACTTGGGCCATTCGAACTTTTGGTCTATTAATTAATCCAATAAAATCTCAGAGTATTATCATAGGCAGTAATAGACTGAGATATAAAATAACTAGGATTCTTTGCCCGCGATACGCTACTCAGGAGTGCCGATTCCCTATTGTAGCGAAGTTAGGAATTAAGGACTTATTATTGATTGCAAAATGTCTTGGGCACCGCATATCAATGCAATCAGCAAGCGCATGCATTTCTCTTTCCATTCCCTGAGGAGTCTTCAATACTTCCTTCCTCATAGAACCAAAGTTATGCTAGCGCAATGTCTTCTCCTTCCAATACTCGACTACGCTGACTGAGGAGCTACTTAACAAATTAGAACGTCTTCAAAATCTCACCATACGCTTTATTTATGGCTTACGTAAGCATGATCATGTATCTCAATTTCGAACTCAGCTTAAGTGGCTCCCAATCCGTCTTCGCCGTGATATGCACATCCTCACCTTACTTTTTAAAATCCTTAACTACAAGAATTTTCCTACATACATACGCTCCCGCTTCAACGTTCTTCCTGCTCCCTCACGCTCTAGGCGGTAGTGTGTCGTTCCGGCGCTCGACATACCTATGAGCAACACCAAATTCTTGCAGAACTCCTTCTCCGTATATGCCGCATCCCTTTGGAACCAACTTCTTAACAGAGAAGCCCTTTCCTAATGTCTTTTAAATCCCAATTAAATAAGCATTGACTTGCTACTGAGAACAATTAGTTTATATTCGAACAGAGTTGCATTGCAGAATATTGCAACTTCATTTTATTTTTCTTTTCTATTAACTCATTTAAATTATATATGTAGAATATATGTGTAATTTATATATGTATAATTGTATATATGTGTATTTATATTTGTGAATATGATGTTTCTTCTATTAGTATAGTTTGTTTATTGTTTTCTTTTACTGTTAATTGCATTATACTCTCCCCGCTGTTTTGATATATATCCACTTCCACTGGTTGGCTGGAAGAGATTTCTTTTAGAAATAAGCCCACCCTTGTCAACTAAATTTTAATTTTATATTACTGTATGTTTTATTTGATGCAATAAAGAATATATAATTTACTTAAAAAAAATAGACTTTCTCGACATGTATGCTTGAATTGTATAGTAGGAATTTGATAATATTTGAGTATAAGGTATAATTATTTCGTTATCGTAAGATACTGCGTATCGGAAGGAGAGAATCCGGTGGAAAGTTGGCAGCGGATGTATCTTAATGGGAATAGGTTAGGTTAGGAATAGGTTTACAGAATATGTGTGCGAGATTCCATTGCCGCTGTAAATTATATAACACCTGTCTTACTACTGAAAAGAGTGATTTTAATAATATTTAAAAATGAAAATAAAAAAAAAACTTTATACCTCCACGTTCTTGAGATAAATAGTCTTGACAGACGGACAGACGAACAGACGATAAAGTGATCAACAAAGTGAACAGTATGGAACCCTAAAAAATGTAGTGACCCACCACTAAATTCCTTCTACCACCCAAACAATAGTATCCCATAAAAGCTTATCGAGGCAATTTTCATTGCACATATAATTCCCACCCCAAATTCTAGCGAGGCAATAACACTTAACGTTATGTTTCGAGTAGATTGCTCGACGTCTATATAATATTTACACGGATCTTTATTTATGGCGCAAGGGATATTGTTACGGCCAAAGAATCGTTTAGGCTTATCATATTAGGGTCAATGTGGACGGCTTTACGTATTTTGTGGTTTGTATGATGTTTTAACTGTATTAAATATTATTGGGAACGATAAAAGGTTTTTGGGGCGCTGTGAAAAAGAATTTGATTTGTAACGCGACGGTTGTGGGTTTGATTCCTGATAGTGGGGCTAAAATAATTTCCTCGCTCTGTTAAAGGAGATAAAACACGGCATTCAGTCACCTAACACTCAATGTTTCGAAAATAGATGGATCCGTGGGGAACAGAATGTTTAAGCTCTAAGTGCCCTCTGCCCTGCAGAATATCGCGTGAAGTTAAAAAAATAATAATAATATAGGTGATTCTTCGATTGAAGAATCACCTATATTATAATTTTTTTTATTAAACAGTATGTGTGACGAAACCTGATTAGGTTTCGTCACACATACTGTTTAAGGCAGTAAAATAAATTATTAGGCTCTTCTTATAAAATACAAGAGATGTTTAATGATGAAGAAAATAATATTCTCATATGTAAGATGGGATATTATTGTATTTTATTCTCATAGAAACATTATTATTATACCCTTCTTTTATCCCGCACATAGCTGGATAGACAAAGGGAACCTAGGAACCTAGGCTTAAAACACTCCGTTTTATACATTTCCGTTCGCCATTTTCCACCGAATTTTAAAGTAATTACGGCAGTGGTGGAACTGCACGCCGCACTTTGTCTTGTTAGCAGCGCGAGGAAATTACAATATTAAATCGAACACAAAACCTGTCGCGTTTGCAGTCGCACGCTTGTGCCCCTGTGTCATGACTTGCCTCAAATCTATTTATGTTTATAACTTATACTTTACAGTTTTTTTAACAAAAGTAGATTTTAATCCAATTCCTAGAACACATATGAACGGATATGTAAAAAAAATTGTTTTATTTTTATTTTCTGGCTACCACATCATGTTTCGAAAATTGGCTATTAAGTGTTAAAAGAAGTGTTTTAACACTAGGTTTATATCTCCCTAACCTGCTATTTGCGGAATACAGCGTGAATCTATTTTTTTTTCTTTTAAAATGATTTAATGAGGTAGCGAAATGATCCACGAAATAACTTTACCCGACAAACTTTGATCTATTTTAAGTTCTCAGAGATTTCAGAAAATCATAATAATAACCAAAATTATGCTGAATTTCTGATCGACTTTAGACCTATCGACCGGCACCTTTAGTCACTTATAAGTTTAAAATATTGGAAATCTTATTCCTATTCGTGGAAATGAAATATTTAATATTTTCATTTTTTCGCTTTGATAACGAGAATTTAGTATTAAGATGTTTCCCACATTCCGCAACTTTTAAAATATTGCTTGCTTAGTTGCTGATGTGTTCTTCATCGCCGTACTTATACCGGCCAGCGCCCTGGATATAAAGATGAAAGAAAATAATTTAAAAATAATAATTCTCCCTAGTGGGGATGGAACCCATGACCGTCGTCACTGTAATTACGAGTACGTCATTTGATATTGTTTCCATTATCGATTGTATTAAGTGGCGATAGTGCGCTGCGTCTTTTCCGGTGGATTTCCAATATAAGCACAAACGACACGGCACTCGTGTTCATTACGTTCTAAGATATTGTCAAGACAACTTGTCATTACAATTCATATTTAAATATTGTAACTACGTGAAGAACAAGTGTAAATAAAGTTATTGTAAAAGCTGGATTTTGTGTCTGATTTGTTGGTTAGTCCGACAATACGCTGTCACTACGTCAGTAACAAACAAAAAATCTCATATTTTTTATTATTGTTCCACAAAAGTTATTATTCATAAGCATTACATTTCATGTTACCAATTTTTTACGCTTCGAAAATATGTTTTTTATTTGTCTGAAAAACCACAAATGAGAATTAATATGAAGCCCGAGTTTATTTTTAATTAAAACGAACTCTTTGTGCCTATGCGGAATTGACGAAACGAAAACTTCTTATATAGTGAGCTATGAAAAATATTGCCTGTCGGGCTACTAGTGATTGGCTGCTGATGTAGGTTCAATCTCGATTGTATTTAATAGATTCATTTAAATTTAAGCAATGGTGTTATGTAGCTACGTGTACTACGGTGTTATGTAACGGTAACTGATAGTTTCGATCAGATATTTAAAAAAAACTATGCGTAACCGTAACCGAGTTAGATATGGGTGAAGTCTAACTGCCTTTGCCTGGCCAGACCAATACATTAACTAGTACGTAATATAAAGATTTTTTGTTACTAGAAAAAAACTCGAATATCACAAGTTGTCAGTAATGAACTCTTTAAAAATAAATTTATATTTCCATTTCTTCGCTTTGATTTCCAGGCAAAGAGTGTACTCAATATGTAATGCCTCCAAATTTCAGCGGATAGTGGAGAGTGGAGTACCTTAACACTAGGTTCCCTTTGCCTATCCTGCTGTGTGCAGGATACATCGTGAAGCTGATTTAATTTGATTTTAATTATACGAACTAACGGGTAGTCCGAAAACCAAACCGATGTAATATTTTTCTTTTGTGTATGAGTACTTACTTAGATCTCAAAAGTTACATCTGTAACATCATTGTCTTCATGATTGTCACGTGCATGCATGCCATGCGGGTAAAGAGATCTTAGTGTTGAGACACTCCGCTTAACAATTTCTGACCACTTTCAAGAAATTAATTTGACAAAACTAACTCTGTGTTTTGTTTGCCCAAAGCGAGGAACCTAATATATATATTTAGCTTTACACTGTATTTCATATTACCAGATCAAGAAAATGAAAATGAGATATTTATACCCCTAAGAGGATATCAATCCTGGAAAACCGTAGCATTTACATTCAGACGCTGTGCCTTCCTATAAAATTATACCTCTACTTTATTTTAAAATTAAAATATTTTTCTTTTGTGTATGAGTACTTACTTAGATCTCAAAAGTTACTTCTGTAACATCATTGTCTTCATGATTGTCACGTGCATGCATGCCATGCGGGTAAAGAGATCTTAGTGTTGAGACACTCCGCTTAACAATTTCTGACCACTTTCAAGAAATTAATTTGACAAAACTAACTCTGTGTTTTGTTTGCCCAAAGCGAGGAACCTAATATATATATTTAGCTTTACACTGTATTTCATATTACCAGATCAAGAAAATGAAAATGAGATATTTATACCCCTAAGAGTATATCAATCCTGGAAAACCGTAGCATTTACATTCAGACGCTGTGCCTTCCTATAAAATTATACCTCTACTTTATTTTAAAAGAAATAAGATAGTAATAACATTTATGTATTATTTTACAATAAAATTTCTTAAAATAAATGTGAATGTAAAAATGAAAGCACTTTCAAACCTAAATAGAATTTATTTCAATGAGTTATATTAATATTTTAAAAGCTCTACATAAATACGCATACTTGAGTCGCAAGTTCCAGGCACTGCTCTGAGCTCCTCAGCAATATGATGGGCACCCACACGGTAAATCCATGAAGAGCTAAGTTGTTTCTCCTTTTATAGAAATACACTTATAATATTTTCATTATATATTATTAATTTTCGCAATATCTCTTGAGATCTTCTTAAATCTTGTTAAGGAAAGGAGCAATCGATGCAAAATCTTCACACTCAGGTATCAATCTTCCTTTGAGACGGATACAGGACTCGGCACAGAGTGGTCCTTCGAACCAAGATCCCAACATTTTCTTGCATTGGGCACAATTTTCGAAACAAATTTCCATAGGATTGTATCCAGTTATAGCAGGACTTGTATTAATGTAGGCAAAGAAACATAAAAATACTATAATAGTTATTTTGCTGGACATCTTCTTTTTTTTAATTTGGAGTTACAAGTTTGGATACTTCAGATGATGTGTGATTATTCTGAATGTGACTGAAGCTTTTATACCAAGTCTTGAAATGGTCTTAACGAACCATGTTTTGTCACTATGGGGGTTGCTTTTTTTCTATTATCTTAATGTATTTGTCATAATTAGATTTTCAGCTTCATTTATGAACTCCTTCCATTGAGGGCATTCTGTCGCAGCAGTACAACGTCTAACTGTGAACGCGACGGTTGTCAGTATTATTTGAACTCGGTGGTGTAAATTATTTTATTTATTTTACTTACATTGGTAATAGGATGACGCGCGGCGTTAAGTTCCACCACTTAACATGAAAGAAAATATATAAATATTTTACCCGTCTTGTCGCCCCCCGTGCGATTGTTTTTGTGGACGTAAAATATAAAAACCCAAAGAAAAATTCTGATTCCCATAAAAAAATTGAGAAATTTTCTCTTAGTACTCCCCTTTACATTCTATATACGTCCCAATCTATTCTAATACTTGAACAAAGTCATAAAAAAATATTTGCGAATAAAAATCTTAAAACCTTTCAAGCATATAATCATAACACAATTCAACAAATTTTCATTCGAGAAGTTTCTTGTTTTAATTGTTCTGTATACTACAAGAGAATGGTTGTTGTTTGTCACGTGGTTCTGACATTGATTTAGCGTCGCCAGTACAATGGGTTCTACGGTACAAGTTTATTCGCTTAGTATAAAGCTATTATATATTATGTAGTGGACGACCGTGTTAAAGAAATGATCATTTTTCTTATATGAATTCTTCTTAGAATATTTCTTGCTTATTCTGCTGCGGTTTACACGCGATGATTTTCTTAGCTGGCTGGCTTCACGTATTGTATATAGTTATATATAGGTAGATAGTATTAGAAAGAGTGAACGAAGCTTCAAACTGCTGGTTTCTACATACTTCTCTTGTCTCATCCACTGTCATCAACCTTTTTATCCATACCGCCGGGACGCCCTCATTCTTTTAACACGATCTTCCTCCAGTGTCATCGATACTGTGTTCTTGACGGTCAATCAAGGTCTTTTCTTGCCTCTCTTAATAATTATATTGAAAATATTTTCATTTCTCAGAGGGACAGGTTGTGAATTCGATTCCTAGTCGAGGAAATTAAATATTTAATCGGTCTTAAAGGGAGTCTTTACAAAACGTTCTTAGGTTCCATCTGTCTACCTTTCTATGTGTGAGACACAGCGTGAAGCTAAAACCAATTATTATCCAGCAGATGTAGAATAGAGTGTTTTAACTTTAAATTCTCTTCACCTACCTTGCTATTTGCGGAGGATACTAAACACTTGGATAAAAATATGTTTACGCTATTATCCTGCATGCCACAGTGGGTTAGATTTACTCTAGGGAAAATATTAATATGTTTAATTCTCTCGATAAAAAGACCACACGCATCGTTGAGTTTCGTCAATTATCAGGTAATTTCTCAAAAATAAAAGAGAAGAATATTTATAGACAGAAGGATATGTATCTAAGAAGGATAAGCAGAGGACAGTGGGTTCCTATCCTCTGCCTATCCTTCTATATGCGAGTTACACTCGGAAGTTATAAAAAAAAGAAAAGTTAAATCTGTGTCCATATTGAAAAGAACAAAACAATTTCGGCGTATGTTTTGTTTTTTTAAAATGAATTGAAAACTTTGTTGGCATAATCGTTGTTTGTGTAACTTTTTTTTTGAATTGCACAGATGTGATGTTTTTTTTTAAATAGAAATTTTATATCTGAAATAAGACTTTAGTGTAGTTGGAAAGTATATAATTTAAATCACCTATTTTATGTATATTATAGTCAAGACACATTCTTATTAAGCATTTTTAAGCATTAAGCCGGTAAGTTCCCATTAAGTAATTTTACCGAATTCTAATATTCTTCCTCTTATTTGCCGCAATCTGCGAAAATATTAATAATTTTAATTTTCGCGATTTGGCAAAGTGACAAAGCTCAGCGTTGAGTTTGCCACTCAATACGTAATGTCGCGAAAATTGAGCGGACGTTGGGAATGGACACTACGTTTCTCCAGCCCATTTAATGGGAACGGATTGTTTAAAAACTAGGTTCCCAGGTTCCCCCTGCCTTATTTTATTAATTTAATTTTCACCATAGTAGGGTACTATGGTGAAAATTAAATTTATAAAATTAAATAGGTTTATCTATTAAGAAAGCTATCTGTAAAGTTGGCAAACTTTACTACAGGCTCATCAGTGTAACAAGTGTAGGGTGATTAAAACTTTAGTCCAACAACTGAACTTTAAACTTTTATGATACAAATAACCCAGCGCCTTGGAAAGTGAAAGTTTTTTCTTATTAATCTTTATGCTTGAGATTTTTTATCGTTTTGATTGAATTTTTATTTTTATTTGCTTATTACATCAAATAAGTGACCTGTAATTTTTTTTATTGCTTTAATCGTTGTTGTTGTTGTTGTTATTCTTTGTTTATTATGTGCTAAGTGTGCCAGTTGAGTACTTGCCTCCAGCCATTGCCTCGTTTAATGGTGAATATACAAAGAAGAATGACGGTAAAAGAGTGATAATGTTACATGATATGAGAATGCACAATAAAAAGAGATCCAGCAAAAATACTGCATTAACCAATAAGCAAAAAATTTTATTTACAATATATGAACATATATGTTACCGGCAAACTGTATAGTTTTAGTATTCTGTACTTCTTAGCGATTGTATAAACTACCTACTGTTCCACCGGACAATGTGTAAAGTGAATTGATCTTGGTCCATATTTTTATCGAATTCGAGTCCAATCGTGATGCAGGGGTATGTCGTGGGTTCGATTCACATCGGGGAAATTTCGTTTCCTTTAATATTTAAATTTCCTCGCTCTGATCACTAAGCCAAAGCGAGACGTTGAGTTCCGCTAATCAACACATAATGCCTTTTTTCAATTCGGCGTAAAGTGGGGAATGGAATTGTCTTAATGGGAACTAGTTCCACAAGGATCCGGTCCCAGTTTCCCTCTGCCTACCCTTCTATGTATGGGATACAGCGTGAAACTAAAAAAAATAGATATAAGTGACAAATAGAACGACGCGAAAAAGGTATGCAGAGAATATTGGCTTGTACATGGTCTCTCTGGTTACCGTGCTAGAAATAAAATGAAAGAAAATAATAGTAATAAACACCTTCAGTGAAAGAAAATAACAGCCACATTTTATAATTAAAAAATCCTGCGAAATACAGGCTTATATTTTACATTGAGAAATGTTGTCCATATATTAATTAAGAGAGAACAAATTACATAATTTATTAATTTGGTCTCATCGAGTAAGTTCCGTATAAAATTTATTCATAGTTTTCGGCCAATGATTATTAAAATCCGCTATTTCTCAATGAATTATTGTATTTATTTCAAAATAATTTTGCTTGAAAACCTAACTAAATTAAAAACAAAATTAATATATAATTTATTTTATAAATAAAGAAATTAAGTTCAAAATTTTACTTTACCCAATATAAAATGCCTATAATTTACCTTAAAACATAGCGCTGTTGAGTTTCGCTGCTCAACCCGCAATACCTCAAAAATTAGGGAAAGTAGAAACGAAGTGTCTTACTTATAACTAAATTTCTCACATAAAGCTGCAAAAAGATAACAACTACAAAATTTGAACCCGCAACTAAAATCCAACATGGCAATATTTCCATGTCAACAGTGTGTATCAATATTCATCGACGCCGCGTCGATTTATTAGAGCCAATCGTATCGATACGGCGCGAGTTTCATACGATACCAGATTACAGTAAATAAACTGGGATATGTGCATTATTCATATTTAAAATTTATCGATTCAACGCTATCATTGCATAGTGGACCAGTTTTTAAAGTATAATCGATGGTTGTGGGTTCGATTCCCGCTCAAAGTAGTGTTAATATTTCAATTATTTTGTTGGTTTTGTAACTTGGTACCAATGTACTAAAGGTAAAATGGATTAGACAAGAAATTTAAAAATAAATTGAAACTAATATTAAGACATATGGTGGGGTGGGTCTCTTCGAAACTTCATGCTAGCTTGACATAAATCAAATCAGCTTCTCGCTGTATCCCTGACATAACCTAGTGGTAAGACACTTCGTTCCCCGCTTTTTGCTGTATAATTCTGAAAGCATTGCGTGTTGAGTGGCGGAACTCAATGCCACTTTGGTGTCGACACCAGAGCGAAGAAATGAAATTATAAATTTAAATAAACATATAATTTCCCCGAGAGGGAATCGAACCCATGAACAGTCACGTTTACAGTCACACACTTGCACCCCTGCGCCACGACTGACAGCCCTAGTGCTCCCGTAGAGTAATATTTGATATAAATATTTAAGTATAATTTGTATTAAGATCACCATGCTGAATTTATTTTTACGATATATGTACGTATGTATCAAAGATCATTGATAAAAAATTTCACGTGGTTTTGTCAGCTGGGATGCTTTGTTTAGAATACTTGTCAATTATAAAATCGTTAAAACAACTTGAATACATTAGTTCTTTGCACTTAAGTTGTAGGTAGACTGAAACATTTTTATGTAACTTGAACTATTAAATAATTTGATTTAGATTTTTTTATTTATCCTCTCTAATTGACCTAAGTATTAAGACATACTTTACGCCGAATCTTCAAGACATTGCTTACACACTAGTACGAATAAATTAAAATATAAAATAATTCCTTTCCCCTAAGAACTTGAATCCACAACCTTCGCTTTTACAGTAATACGCTTGTACCACTGCGCCACGACACCGCCCGGCTACTGGCGATGTCTTGACTCTAATTAAATAAACATTAGACATTCAACTAGCACCAACAAGCTGGAACGCAAAAACGCAGCATCATATCTTGGCACGTCCCAACATCACGTACCCTCACTTAGACTAGTAATATAATTATTCGATGCCGAACTCGCAACCCTGATATTCAATTTTGAATCCGTCCTGAATAAATGAAATTGTTAATACGAGTTTTTTTTGGCTAAAAATGATAGGAATTGGAAATATGAACGCTCATTTTGATAATTAAATATTTTTAGTAAGTATTACATATTATTATGTGTGGTTATTTTACTAAAATATTTGATACATTCGGGATTTGTGTTCAATTAGCCTAATAACTCTCATAAGGTACTAGTTGTCGCCCGCGACTTTATTTGCATGAATTTTAATACGTATAATGGAAAATTCTATTTTTTTTTCGTTATTTCTGTTATAATTTCAAGAAATCCTCCCGCGTGTTCCCTAGTAGTGTCGACCATGAAACAGAAATCACGAGTTTTTGTGTTCCAGTTGATATTTTGGTTAATTCTTTCTTAGTGTTTACCTTTACTCCTTAATAAATTTGACCCCAAACAGTTTTTTACACCCACTAATACTGGTTGTGTGTTGTCTGTTGCAGCATGCAGACCGTGAGTAACGGGTATAAAATTTATAATTCATTATATAGAATCCGTTTTAACGTAATGAAACCGTGTTTGACTGCAACCGCGATGGTTGGAGGTTCCACCTCAATTCAGGGGAATTCATTATTTTCCTTTTCCACAGTGTTATGTTTGATCGGGAAATGTAAAACAGAGAGGCTTTCTCTACCTACCTTGCTACATGAAGAATATGAGGCAATATGAAGCTAAAAAAAACACTACTTTTATTTGAAAATATTTAAATTTTCATAAACTGATTTACTTCGTATACAACAGCCGCATTTATAATATTAGTAGGAATTTGTAATATCTCTTAACGAAACCATTAAAACTTCTCGCCTGGAGACTTCAAACTTGACAAGTTACAGTACTTAAGTTTTCGTCCTACAAAAACTAGCGAACCGCTCCAGTTCAGATACATTTAATACTCTTATTTTTACTTTAGTTTTACTGAATTTTGGTCGTATATTTGGGATAAAATAAAAATACTTACAACCGAAATCACTTCCAGCTCTTAGTTAAATATTTCTCACATTCACCTCAGAGATGTCATCTTAGTGTTTAGCTAACATTAAATAGGAGAGATATTTGATTAAATCCGGCGGAAATTAGGTAACGGCGAATCTTAACACTAAGTTCTCTCTGCCTATACTGCTGTGTGCAGGATACAGCGTGAAGCTGAAAAAAAATATGTAAGAATAGCAAAGCTGTAAGACGAAATACAGGCTTAGCATATGTTAAGAATTAAACTACAGGAAACTTTTGCTATTACATACTGTAAGTATTTCACAGCCGCACTGAATTGATAGACTGTGAACACTCTAACCGGACATCTTTAAAAACTTAGAATCGATGATACTACCAGAAAATCACGTGATAAGCATGTGTTTGAAGAGGATGACGGCAGTGGACGAGGCAAAAAAGACTAGTAGCGTTTGGCGCTCCATTCTCTGCTCCTATCCCTCTGCCTACAGGAAGTAAAGGGTAAAGCTTAGTTAGTCTACTAAAATGACTAAATACGTTCATTCAGTATCTTAATTCAGTAACCTTACACAATTTACGTGTAAAAGTAACTTGCTTTTCTACGAGCAGCGAATATTATCTTGTACCGTACGCTATTTTGTTTATTATAATTTTGTGGTACAGAATTTCGTGCTGCATATTTGAAACAAGAATTCCACCTGCGCTAGTAATGTTAGTTTTTAGTTTATTATTAAGGTGTACGGTAGACTCTATCGTGGCACAGTTACTTAGTATCTTTATGTATTAGATAGACGTAGGTTACCACTAGGAAGTCGTTTATATTGTAGTTTGTTTATATAGTTGTTTATTTTCAAAATATTTTTGATTTTCCCAATTTTATTTGCTTTGTTTGCTTTCACAATAATTCTACAATAACTTATTACTCTGATTAGAAATTGAACACACAACCGACGGTCTACGAAGCCACGTTGGCCCTTTAATAATTACAAAACAAAATATAAAAGTATATATTTTACTCAAAAACGAAACCAAAAATACCAAACAAAAATATAAAAAATACTGCATAAATAAAATAGAATAAATACATATTGAGTTAAAAAAATAAGCACACATCATTATTATGCTAATAAACAAAGACAATATTTAACCAAAGCTCATCCCCAACTTTTAAAATGACTCCAGCTGACCCAATTTCCACTTCAAACTCATTCAGCACAAACATCTCTTGTCATCTCCACTCAGATATTATACAACGCTATTCATCACACCGGAACACGTGTAATACCTGTAAGCAGCCGCATCCGGCTACCTACCGGATGTAGCTAATGAGAACCGTAATTATGAAAATACTATGTTCATATTTTAACTGAATGGGACGAATTTTCTTTAGTTTCACGTATCCCGTATACAGCCGGAAAGGCAAGGGGAACCTAGTGTTAAAATAGTTCAGTCTCCATTTTCCGTAAATTTTCAAGATATTGCGTGTTAGGTGTTAGGGTTCTTGTATGGAGCAAAAATGGGAAAAATAAAGTGGGAATCGAACTCACAGCCGTTACGTTTACACTTGCTGTACCACACGGCTTCAAATGAGAAGTCATTGGTACATTAATTCATTTTAATTCAGAAGCCCATATTATTGGTTGGTTTTTCATGTTCAGTTAGATCGAATACTTATCATTACTTTCTTATATATATTAAGAATTTAATCTAAAAAAATTAAAGCATAATTATAAAATATGCCACATCTAGGAGCACTATTCCTTGTTTCATAATAATGATGTAAAACTGGAAGCTTATGAAAATGTTATTAATGTTGAAATTGGGGTTACTCGTAAATATTGTGGTGTAAGTAGGTTACTTGATGTAAGGAAATTGATTCTCTATACGTTTTACGTACATATATTAAATGTATGTAGCGTTGCTTATATTATACAAGCGTCTCAGCCTGATTTTCTCCCTAAATTTCCTTTCAATTGTTTGGCTGATTTAACTGAGTAGGAGTACAGTGATTTATTCTGCATTTAAAAATATATATATAGAAAGTATAGAAACAGATGTCATCCTATTTTTCACACAGAGATGGTATGCTGTTAAATAAAAAAAATGTATTAGCTTCAGCTTTACGCTGTATCCCGCACACAGCAGGGTAGGCAGATGGAACCTAGTGTTAAAACACTCCGTTCCCCACTTTAGAAGCATTAGCCCTATATATTATTTTCAGATTCACGTGTAAGAGTACATATTAGGGGAGGGAGAGGAGATTTAAACGTTTTAAGACACATCGTTTCCCAAACTCAATTTTCGAGATATGTCCTGAATGGAACGGATGTATCAACGACGGGCTTTGTTTTATTGCCCGAGTGAGGAAATGAAAATCGTCCCGTGTTGGAATTAAATATTTCGCTACTGGTAAGCCTCGTTTCAAATATATATTTTTTTATATATTACGGGATATGCAGAAAGAACGTAACACCATCCGTCACTCTGTTCTCTGCTTTCCATTGCCATTATAAATATAAATATATAGAGATTTCCAAACCTACATTTTATTTTTTCAGAGGAAGCTCCTCTTTAGTACTTAATTCTAAATCCATGTATATTTCATTTAGGTATTATGAAAAATATAAATAAAATAAAATAAATATATCTCAAATATCGTTTACAATTTTTGTTCTTTTGTATTCCTTTCGTAATGATGCTTAAAGATTTACTTTCGCGTACAAAAAATTCTCCGAAATTTATAACGAATGAACTGAATTTTGGATTTCCATGAAACTTGTACTGAAAAATGAGAAAAATCAATACATTCGGTTCTTTAATAAAATTAAAAAAATATTCCTTTCCTACGATTATTTCAATTAATATGAATTAAATATTTTATATTGCCTTACCTAAAATGGATGTGTTTCGTTGAACGTCTTAATGAAATCTATTTCGAATGGGGAAATTCATTTTTTGTGGATAATACTATAAGGCTTTAGGTAGAAACGAATAACGTGATACAGTACCTATTTCACGGTTATCATTTCTATGTAGCTGTGCCGTCAAAATGACTTTCCACATTCAGAATAGTTTCATTTGTAAATAATTATTAAAATGTAATAGGTGGGACTGTGGTTATTTTTTAAGTGAGAATCGAACTGACAACATTTACAGTCAGATACTGGCCCATTCCGCGACTATGGTATTACTGGTCATTATATTTACGCTGCATTTCGCATATAGTAGGGTAGACAGAGGAAACTTAGTGCGAAGACACTCCGTTCACCATTATGACGCTTCCATTACTGATTTTCCGCCAATTTTTTAAGGCATTTTGTATAGAGCAGCGGAACTTAACGGAGCGCATTGCCTAGTTGGCAGAGTGAAGAAATGAAATGTTAAATATTCCCATTAGGATAGTAACCCTAATGGGAATCAAATCGACAACCATCGCATTTACAGTCGCACCCTCTTGCCCATGCTGTGCTACGACGGCCTCACTGATACTATTATAATATTAAACATAATATTTTATCATATCAATTTATTTTTAAATGAACAACGCTCATTCCGCTTATAAATGACATGCAATGGAGTGCGAGGTACGTAACAGTGTCGATATATCAGTTATTTTACCCATTTGTATTGAAAATTAACTTTTAAAGCTCAAATTTTCATTGAAAATAATATAATATTACATTATAAATTTAAATACATTTACATATTATAATGTAATATAATTGGATCCTGGTAAGGCCATTGCTTATGTTGTTTTAGTTCTGATTTTGTGAGGTTAAATAAATACTAGTTATGGTCCCACCATGGCTATAAGCGCGGTGGATGTGGGTTCTACGCCTACTTGGGATAATTATTTTCTTTCCTCAATCTATCGAAGCCAATTTGTGACGTTGAGTACTGTCATTTAACATGCAATTTCTCAAAATCGGGTGGTAAGATTATCTCCTAATTTCGGTTCACTCTGCTCAGCCCTTCTATCACCGACTGCCTACAGACAGCCAATTTTAGCTACAGTTCTCTACATTTTGCTATTTTGCACTAATATGAATTAGTTTTGTTTTAAAATCAAATTTACGATATACTCCAGTTTTGAGTTCTCTATATTTAATAATATTATATTTTTAGTGCCATGAAGGTTTAGATAGCTATATTTATACATACCATAAGTATTAAGTACTTATATCGAAATATTTTCAATATCTAGCCCGTCGTGGCATAGCGTCAGACCGTAAAACACGATGGTTGTGAGTTTAGATCTCCAATCGAATAAGAATGCAAAATGCCGCGTTGGGTACTGCCTTTAAATAAGCAATTTTTCGAAAATTTTAAGAAAAGTAGGAAACGAAGTGTCCAACACTAGGTGCCGTACTTGCCTAACTATGGATATAATGTTGAAGAAGAAGCTAGTTTTTTTTTATATATCAAAAATTCCTTTATAATGCAGTACGCATTCTTCATCCCATCTTTTGTATGTTATATTTCTAAATCCAAGTAAACAGTGTCAATATTAAAAACACAAAGTAAGAGAAGATATTACATCAATTATTTTTAAAAATCTTTAATATTACCTGTCTAAATCCTTTCTTATATTTCGTGATCGATGGTTTCAAGTAAATGGCGGAGACGTATGGCTTTCTGTTTGTAATGACAGTGTTATTAGAGAAAATGTACAAAATTATATAAAATATATACTTTCCTAATATATTTGCTGTAGCTTGAAATTGTGTTCTGTTTCATTATTCTTTATTGAGTGAGAATATGGAGTGAGTGAGACAGGAAACAAAGAAATAATACACAAAAAATATCTTTCATATTATTTTAATAGTACATGATCATTTTTATCTGTAAACCAAAATGAAATTTGCAATATATCATTAAAGTTAGGCAAATAAACATAACACATTGTGTCAAAATATTCCGTTTTCCACATGAAGTACTTAAGCACAATTCAAATTAAGACCGTCGTGACATAGAGGGACAGCGTCTGACTGCAAACAGTACGGTTATGGATTCTATCCCCGAACGCCGTGTAACAGTGTAAAAGTATATTTATTTTAGAACATTTTTATAGTTTAAAAAAAAATCTTATCGCGGGTAATTTTATGTTAAACAATATTAGTAAATGTAGGTAGGATGCGATACGGCGTCGCGTGATTGTAAAGAGCGGATAGGCGACAGCTCTTGTAGTGCTTTATAGTAGTAGATTGAAAAAAAATCAATTTATTATTTATTTAAACATTTAATTGGTTATATTGACGTGTATTGGTTACATAAAGGTACAATAGACCCCAGATTGGGTAAGTGTTGTAAGATTCATATTTTTAAATATAGTTTTAGGTGATATGAGATAGATTGAATTATTATTTGTATTTAAAGTTTAATTTTATAAAAATGCTTATAGGCATTTGCAATACGGTGAAGTCCATTGTTCATTTATATTCTTTTTATTTGTTTCGTACTATACATATATTGTAATTAGTATGTGTTGCCTTTTAGTTTTATATTTAAGTAATTGAGACTAAGTTATATTATTTCAATATTTTTGTTAGAATCAATCATGTTGCGGTTCGGTTTGCAAAATCAGACTTAAATTGAAATGTCTGTAATACAATTACAGGGTTTTTGTACCAGATGAATATGAGAAGGAGGAGGATATGGATGGAGGCTGTAAGAATTTGCCTTGAATATTTTTGAAAATCAAGATGGCGCCGTAACAGAGTGCGATCATCAGTTTACACACGGTTTTTGTACCAGTATATTTTAACTTGAGATGGTGAAGAGACCGTGAAAGTTTGTATAAAGTATTTTTTTGAAAATCAAGATCGCGCCGTAACGGAGTGCTCGGGTCGTCCTATTAGTCAGGACAATAATAAAATAAATCAGCTTCACGCTGTATCCCGCACACATAATGTAATGTTCTATTATTTAAAAAGTGCTAACCGTACAATTCGATTTGTGTATAGCTGTCAACTGTGTTCTAGTAAACAGATAAAACGTGAGGTTGAGTTCGTCACTTCACATTTTGTGTGCGAGCGGGATGCCAGGTAAAACTAAAAAATATAGTTCTATATTAAAACAATATATAATCAGAAAATGAACTATTTCCTAAGAGTTGGTTTCCACGATATATCATTTAAACCATGAAATTGCCTCTTCAAGTTCTGCCCATCTGCCCACTTCGAGTCTAAGTAACTATCATCATCATCTGCTTCTAACTTCTTCCACTCCTCCTGTTTTCTATAAGCTTGTAACATCAATTGTTTTCTCTCATCTTCTGTCAAGATTGGTTCTCGGCCTGGCGCGCCTTCAGATGGAGAGCACAATTTTACTGTCACTTTAGTCTTATCATTTTTACCTGAAATTCATAAATTTATATAAATACAATAAAATTTATCGAAATATTGCCAAAATTTTACTTCAGGATAAAGAAATTCAATTTAATTAGCATGTGCGACAAGCCAAGTAACAAGAGAATATAAAAAATTAACGAAGTTCCTTTAGATTATACTTCAAACTACCAATATTAAGAAAGCATATACTTTGTACATACCATGATAGCCTAAATACATGCACTTGTTCGCTTTAATATAATATTAAACAAAATCCCAAAACATCTTACCCAAATGATCGCTCAACAGATTACCAGCTAGTAACTTTTTGCCACACGCCCAAAGGCATGCTCGAGACGGATCGATAACATCGTTAGCCGCCTGAGTCCCAGAAAGATCCTCTACATTATCCAGCTCCATTCTGACTGGGTCATGGGGTGGAAGACCTGCTGGGAAAACTATCTTGGTAGCTCCTCGGATCTCATCGAGAGCTTTGGCTACGTCTTTTTGGGTTAAGCACTTGCGTAGATCCACCTGTGAATAGTTTTTTGTCCTTATACTTTTTTTTGTATGACAGTCTATAACAATATTGTTATGACTTGCCTTATTTAACACGTAAGTAATTGTGTAGTAGAAAATACGAAATTTCATTGGTTGCCACAATTGTATTATCCACATTAACCAATATTATATACTACATAATTACCAACGTCGACATTTATATAAAAAGGAATCAGTGAAATGGATGTATGTGCGCGAATAACTTCCGAACTACTGCACCTAATTAGATTATTATGTATATACTAGAGGGCGCGCGCGGCTTCGCCCGCTTATTAGGAGTGAATTCTAAAAAAACCACGAAACACGTGTTCAATAAAATATTTTTAACAGTCTGAATTTAAATTTATAAAAATAGGTGGCAATTACAAAAATTTTCCATATAAACTTTCAACCCTTTATTTGAACCCTTAGGGGGTAAATTCTTAAAAACCATGAAACACGTGTTCAATGAAATATTTTTAAGAGTCTGAATTTCAAATTTTATAAAAGTCGGTACAGATTAAAAAAAAATTCCATACAAACTTTCAACCCCTATTTCATCCCTTTAGGGTTAAAATTTTTCAAATTTCCTTCTTAGTGGATGTCCAGAATATGAAAATAAACATCTGCCCAAGTTTCACGTTTCTACCATCAGCGGTTACGGCTCTGCGTGCGTCTTACCTCAGTCAGTCAGCACAAGTCCTTTTATATATATATATATATATATTATTTATTGATTCATTATTGTCAGGTACAGATATTTTAAAGCAAAATTCGTCCTTAATTATTACGATTTTTTTTAAATGTTTAAATATTTTTTCAACATTTTTAATAAGTCGAAATATGTCATATTATTTTTTTAAAAAATCTTCCTCAGAGGGTGTAAATAGTATGTTGAAATGTTTACGTATGCGATAGTTTTCAATACAATCTAATTGGAACCAGGCGAAGCTGCTGGCGAATTTAATTGCTTCGCTACGTAACATTTTATACCTTACTATTTAGGTTTTGGGCCAAACAAAGTTAACAAGATTTATACGGTGAATTGCGGTACGAGGGCGACTGAGCCAAATACGTTACACTCTTGGCAAGAAAGTTGCAAGATAAAAAATTGCCGATGATAAGTTTTATTAAATAGAGCAAATTTGTCAGACATTTGGCAAACGTCTCTAACATCTTTTAGGATAATTGCAACGTCAAAACGAACGTAGCAAAATGGAAACGTAGGATGCAACCATTTTATACAAGTCATAAATTTTGTGCATTTTGTTTTATTATCAAATCAAATCAGCTTCACGCTGTATCCCGCACAAGCAGGGTAGGTAGAGGGAATCTAGTGTTAAGACACTCCGTTCCCCACTTTCTGCCGAATTTTGGAGGCATTGCGTGTTGAGTGGCAGAACTCAACGCCGCGCTTGACCTCGATACCAGAGCGAAGAAATGGAAATATAAATTTAATTAAATATTTCATCTCCTCGAGTGGGGATCGAACCCACAACCAGTCGATTTTACAGTCACACTGTGTGCCCTCTGCGCCGCGGCTGGCCTCACAAAAACTGACTGGCCTAAAAATTTGTTTTATTATGTTTTATCATATGAAGGCAGTCGTGGCGGAGGGGCAGAAACTGTGACTGTGACTGTAAACGCGACTGGTTGTGGGTTCGATTTTTAATGTTAGTTAAAATATTTAATTTCCTCGAGTAGGGACTCTATTTATATTTCGATTTCTTCGCTTTGGTGTCGAGGCAAAGCGCGGCGTAGAGTTCCGCCACTCAACACGCTATGTCTCCAAAATTGTGCGATAAGTGTGGAACGGAGTGTTTTAACACTAAGTTCCCTTTGCCTACCCTGCTGTGTGCAAAATATAGTGTGAAGCTGATTTGATTTATTTTATTATAGGGACTTTAGGAATTTTGACAATTTTTTTCTTAGTGCTCCTCTATACTTTCTAGCCTACCATCATGGCAACTTCCTAAGCAGAGTAGTTTCATCTGTGAGTTGTCGGTCACTCGGTAGCAAAACGTTTTATTATATAGATTAAGAATTTATTACTTCGATGTCTAATATCTGTCCCCCAATGTATTCCGAATGGAAATCGAACCCACAATTACCGCATTCACGACGGCGTTAACAATTAAGTAAATTTAAAAAATCTTATAAGGCAAGGACGAAAAACCACACTTACATGCTTCTTACTAATATACTCTTTAGCGGTTTCAGCAGCTTTCTTTAGTACCTCTTGAAGGTTCAATGGCGGTGCGAGGCCGCAACGTCGCCCCATCTCATCTTTAGCTATAATATATCCTGCTGGAGCACAGCGCTTTGCCCAAGGATCTTCTAACTTGAGTTCCTTTATCTAAATATAGGATAAAGCAGCTATTGTATTTTATATGCACATATATAATACAATATACATAAAAAATTGATTTGTGTGTAAAAGAAAAAAATGACATATTTTTCATTGGCCCAGTGGGGCAGCGTCTGACAGTAAACGCAATAGTTGTTGTTTCGATACGATTCGGGGAATGAATAATTTAAATTCCTCCGCTCTGGTAAGTATGTCTCGAATTCAAGTGGAAAGCGGCAGGTGGAATATCTTGAAAGTAGATTATTTTATTTATTAACTATCCTGTTATATTAATTATATATATAAAAAGTATAGAAACAGTAGGCAGGTTCCATCACATCACTCTTATCAACAAAATACTCTAGATTTTCCAAATTGATCACATAAAAAGGAAATCGTTGAGCGCGTCGGATTTCTATTATCTGCAGTAAATCGCTTATATGCTATGAATGTATCATGTTCTGATTTTTATATTTTCAGTGTTCATATTGTTATATTTTGTTTTTCAACTTGTTTCAATATATTTATATTTCCATAACCTATATTTTATATTACTTTTCGATTTTTTACCAATATTTCTTTTTTACTATAAAAAATTATATAAGCAATATTATTTTTATGTAGTTTCTATTAAAAGCTAGGGCTACTTCCTTCTCTTCCCCACATATTTTTGAGACTTAATTTGTGGGACGTAACTCAACGCTAATTTTGTATAGTACAGTTGCCTACAAAAAAAATCTAATAATATATAAAAAACGCAAAACTTACCTGATCCTCAGTCAAACCCTGCATTTCTGGTGGCAGAAATGTACCATGCTTCTGCAATTCTTCTAATTCATAACAAATTCTAGTGACTTTCAACCTTCCATTAAATATGGCCACAATATCTTTCACCACTTCATCAATCGACTTATTTATGTTTGTTTCATATAAAAACTGGTTTTCATCACCTCTTTTTACGTGGAGAATCACCATTTTAGCTTCTTTTCGTATTTTAAGCTAAGCTATGTTAGATATTGAACAAATACGTTGCTATTGAATCGGTTGCTATGGTAACGTAGATAATAAGATTTCTCTATGGAAATAATAAAGGGCCGTCGAGACATAGTAGCACAATGTCTGATTCAAAATACAATGGTTGTGGATTTGATTCCCACTCGGAGGGAAGAATTGTTATTTTCTTGCATTGAAGCTTGAGTAGATTATCTCTAAAGACGGAAAATATACTATGTTAATTCAATATTCAACACATTCAATTCTCACACATTGCAACAAAATAAATATTTTATTTATTCCTATGAAAACTGAATAATATAATCGACACTATTTACCCTATATGTGGGAAAAATTCAAATGGTAAAATAACAAAGCTGGGAAATAGAAAGAACCACCTGCACAGTTCCCAGATACAGAATGCAGGTGTAGAATATACGTAGATCCAAACTTAAACTTAGAAATGGTCCAAGTACTATAGACTTTGCAAATAATCTTATGTGCTTTTCAAACTTTATGTAAGAGGTTTTCTTATTCTGATGCTTATAATGTAAAAAAATTACTTTAGTGAAAATAAATTATATTTAAGGGAGGCCATAGTAGCATAGGTGCACTAGAGTGTAGCTGTAAACGTGGTGGTTGTGTGTTCGATTCCCACTCGGGAGATTTAATATTTTCATTTCTTCACTCTGGTGATGAAGCAAAGCGCGGCGTTGATTTCACGCCGCCATTCAACACGCAATGCCTTCAGAATTCGGCGGAAAATGGGGAACTGAAGTGTCTTAATAGAAACGGAGTGTCTTAAGATTAGGTTTTCAGGTTCCCTCTGCTTAACCTGTCACGTGTGGGACACAGTGTAAAGCTGTCCTCACATCCACATGTAACATCAAGATACTTGTAGATATTATGTTAACATAATTATCGTATTTTTCATCGTAACCATAAAATATTTAAAAAAGAAATTATTAATTTCTTTTTAATACTTGAATTATTATATTCATATTGAATTTGACTTATGATTTTTACACTTTATTTTTACATTTACAAAAAGATGTTTTTCGTAATTTTTTAAAAAATGTATGAAAATATTGAAAATTATTCATATGTTTCGGTAAAGACTATATTGAATTCGACGACTGGCATACAAAATATGACGAAATTTTAATATATTCATAGCTATTAAGCTAGCTGTTACGTGGCGTTATGCTGGACACTCAAATTTAATCAATTGAACGAAAAACTTTGTACTTTTAATTTAGTCATTCTGTGTCAGATAAAATAAAAAAAAAGATATGTAAAATAACTGAAAAGACGCTCATATATTTTTTTAAATTGGATTTATTATTTTATTATATATATATATATATATGATATTATTTTTTAGCATTATACCGCATAAGCAAGATAGGCAAAGGAAATCTAGTGTTAAAAGTCACCGCTCATCATTTTCCGCGTTCGTGACAACGCAAGTTGAGTGGCGGAACTCAATGAAGCAATATTTTCATATTCTCCCAAGTGGGAATTGATCCACAGCCATCGTCCTACCGTAGCTAATGTGCTACTGCGCCACGACAGCCTTACTTATAGATTTTTTTTGAAGTAATTAGAAAATATAACAAATGGCTAGTATAATCGTTTAGAATTTTTGATACAATTCAATTAGAATCAATCAATTAAGGTCAATTAAATTCAATTCAATTCATATCATAATACAGAAATTGTTGTAGTTAATCAATGTCACTTCAGAAACTATTAATTTGGTATAATCTTAGTAGTAGGTATACCATAATTCCTATTGATGTAGCTAATATTCTGGCTCTAAATTATTATATATTTAAATTATTATTATAATACCAGCACTCTTGTAAAAAAGTGCAGATATAGGTGAAAAATATTATAAAAAAAAGGAATTGTGTTAATCGGGGGCAGTTGTTTGTAGGCGACGGTCTTTATTGGGAGGAAACTCGTGTGAAGATTGTTATTGGGTGATTTATATCACTTACTGCAATTACGTAGAATCTCTTTCCGAACAATTTAAAAACATATCGACGATATGTGTTTTTATCTTGTTTTCTTAAAAATGTTAAGCGATTTCGATTTCTAATTAAATAATATTTTTTTTATTATGGGTTTTCGTCATTTATTATTTGATTTCCACTCAGGGTAATAAATATTTTCATTCCCTAGCTCTGGTAAGAATAAAAAGTGGAGAGTTGAGTTTGAAAATTGGGCAGTGCTTTGTAGAACAAAGTTTTTTTATACAATGTTTCTCCGCCTACCCTACTATATACCGGATACAGCGTGAAACTATAAATGTTGTATGTTTTTACTAGATTTTTGAAAAGGAAGAAAATAAACCATCATAGATTTCTTTTGGATTGGCTACAATCTAAAAATAAAAATAAATAAATAAGTCAGCTTCACGCTGTATCCCGCACACAGCAGGGTAGGCAGAGGGAACCTAGTGTTAAGACACCAGTTCCCCCTTTTCTGCCGAATTCTGGAGGCATTGCGTGTTGAGTGGTAGAACTCAACGCCGCGCTTAACCTCGACACTAGAGCGAAGAAAATGGAAATATAAATTTGAGTAAATATTTCATCTCCTCGAGTGGGGATCGAACCCACAACCAGTCGGTTTTACAGTCACACCTTGTGCGCCATGACTGGCGCGCGCACACGACTAAAAATAATAAAAAGGTAAATTTAATTTAACCTCATACTTATTACAACCGTTAACCGCTTATACCTTAGCCCCGAACCACATCATCCGGACCACTGACCAGTTGCGGTACATTAGACAAAGGTTCCACGGACGAGGACGGCCATTTATAAAATATTGTATCGTATTGATGAACTTGAGGGACGTCGAGTGGTTCATTTATAATCTCGTAAATGGAAAGATTATTATTTTCGCATATGTTTTATTTTGAAATGGAGAACGGAAGTGTTGTAACACTAGGTTGCCAGGTTTGCTCTGATACAGCGTGAAGCTAAAAAAATAATTTTATTTTACTCTGTCATGTGGATGTGTGAAATAAAAAAAATAAGTAATATCCTGTATATTTTTTAGCTTCTCTATATCTAGCGGTGTAGCTTGAAAGAATGAAGTGCAAAATACCGTAGCTCTCTACATACCTCTTTCGCCTCGTCCACTACCATAATTCTCTTCATACATGCCCTCTGGAACGATTGTTACTACCGTAATAATCGTTACCTTCTTTTAATGCCGTGTATACTGTGTTCTCGAAGGAAAACTTGCTTATCGGCTAAACTGACTCCGCATATCCTACGAATAAAGATATAAATTTAAACTCGATAAATTATTTTTCTGCAAAAGTTATATTTTTCTAAAAATAATTATTCCAAGTTATATTTATGTTGTGTATTTTGTTTATAACCTGGAATTTTCGTATGTGCCTTTTGTTCTACTAAACAATATTAAAAAATATTCAGTTTTTAGAGTACATTATAAAAATGGTTTTAAATTTTTAATAATCAACCCTTGTATATAGATCTCTTCTATGATTGTATCACTGACTGACAAACAGAGCACAGCTGTACAGCATACTGCTCGTAGAAATCAAAAATTGAATATATCCTGTCTGAAGAGTTTGTTTAGTAGAACGCGCTACACTTTGACCGTATTTTTTTACAGAAAGGTCAAGGCAAGCAAGCTCACGTGTCACTTTATGATAAATTATCACCGTCGTGTAACATCACAGTTACATGCATTGCTGGAATTTAAGGTGGACTTAAATGCGTTTTTTAAATGTACCCAAATCATATTGATCTTCAGACACTGTCACAGGTAGGAAGAAAAGGCAGGTTTCCCAGAAAACTCCCCATGATTAAAACGATAGAGAACGCAAAGCGAGGAGTCGTCTCTACGCAAAGCCAAAGTGTCAAGCCTTTCTTTTATTATTAAATCTCCGTGTTGTATGCGATCAAATGGTTCAAGCTGACTTATGGACCGAATCAAAAAAAATCGAACCAGTAGCTCTTAGTTATTTTCATTTCCCAAAGCAGGCAAACCCGCAGGTAAACGCTAGTTCGTTATATATTATTCAAAAGTGCACTATTCCGAGCTGTCAACAACATTTGCCTATAAATTTGAAACGCGTGTATCCCCTGTTAAACCTATACATTTTGCAACCATGAAAACATTAAGCTGGTAACGACAGCTTTATAGATATATTCTTTAGCTCCAATAGCGCATAGGTACATATAAACATACATACATACACACGTTGTGATATAGGAAAATGTGCGTTCAGAATTTGTAGAACATTTTGTTTGTAATCTATTTTTAATAGCTTATTGGTTTTCAGTTTGTGTCGTTTGTTCAGTTTTTTTTGACATGTTTAATAGTTTAAGCTGTGTGGTTATTTTACTGAAAGTATTATTTTTATTTTATTTGATAGACGTTTTTTTTGCGTCGCGCTGTATCCGCATATTACAGGGTAGGCTCAGAGTGCCTAATGTTGAGACACTCCGTTGTCCATTTAGACACTTCCGTTCTCCTAAATTATAGTTTGTATCCTGGCTAAATGAATAATCCCAGGTTTCCTCTGCCTACTCTGCCGTGTGCGGGACACAGCGTGAAGCTAACAATAAAAAGCATTATTATAATCGCTTGTAATATACATCACATTCATCATACATAACTTTTAGTTACATACATATATCAATAGGGGCATTGGCACCATTTAAAAATATAAACTGTAAATGCAGTAAAAAGTAAAAGACTAAACTCTGTATAATATGTTGGATTCTCTCTTTTCCATCAAACTTTAAGGCTACAAACAGAGTGAAACTAGTGTAAGGACAGTCCGCTCCGTCATAAACCAGCCCTATTGGAGATGATGTATTAGGAGATATTGCGTCTTAAGTGCCGAAACCTGATAGAAACGAAAATAATTTGAATATAGTCATTTCCGCGAGTGGGAGTGGGAGTGCCAACCTCCAACACCTAAGGATAATTAAAAAATATATTTTATAAGAAAAAAAGAAAAGAACTATTTTATATATAAATAAATTCTCCCTTTGTTCCAGATCCCAGGGCGGTGTGCGCACAGACACGGCCATGACATATCTACAGAACTACCAGAACTGTTAGACGCACATCACGACAATAGCACACATCATGGAAAAGTAAGCAAATTCATACTTTTTTAGCAAAATTATTTATTACCTATTATTCCTGAGAAAAGACGTAAAACGGAAAAAATCTTACTATTTTAAATATTTTTCTTTTTTTTTGGTTTCACGCTTGAGTTGAGTGACGGAACTTAACACTACGGCTTACTTTGTTACCAGAGCGACAAAATGAAAATGTTAAATATATCATTCCCTCGAGTTAGAATCGAAACCACAACCGTCGTGCCTAAAGTCGTATACTTGTGCCCTTGCGTGACGACGGCCACTGTTTTAAATTTAAATGAAGAAAATTTAGTAATTTATAACTTTCATTTAGCAAAATATACTTTTATCAACATATTATATAAAAAATTGGGACAACGTAACAAATAAAATATGAAAGATTTGAACTCGTAATATACACAATACAAGCCAATATGAGAATTATACATAATATTATATTACACTAATGCCACTATTTGTTTAGGTAACCCAATATATAAGCATATTTGCTTAGAACAAACAGACCGTTAAATCCAAATATTGCATAACTTACTTATCTATATGATGTCAAGCGTTCAGGCCGCTATGGCGCAGGGGCACACAAACGATAATAAACGTGACGGTAGTGGTTCAACACCCCACTACAGAAATAAAATAGGTAATATTTTCATTCTCTGGTAACGAGGCAAACCGCGGCGTTGAGTTCCACAACTCAACTCGCAATGTCTTAACTCTAGGTTCCCAGTCTCTTTTTGCCTACCCCGCTATTTGCTACTAAAAAAACAGACAAAAATATTTTAAGTATTAACATTATTATTAATTAGATAACTGTAACTGTATGTGTTAAGATTTAAGACAGTCCGTTTCTCTCTTTCCGCCCAATTTTCCAGACTAGTCGCGTGGCGGAACTTAACACCGCGCTTAGCTTTCTTTACCAGAGTTAGGACATGAAAAAATAAGTAGGAATTGAACTGCCATGATCAAATATGTTCTTGAGACAATATCATATTCTCGACTCTACTATTATCATATATTAGAACTAAAGAAAACGCTATCAGTCCATATTTTTTTTTATATATTATTTTTTTTACTATATTTTTATCGTCTGGAAAGTTCTGAGTCTTTTGTAAAGCTTTCAAATTATAAGCTACGCTACAGTAAGTAACTTTCTAAGTTTCAAAGCTCAAACTGGAAACACATTTTAATATTTTCTATTTTTTACTAATGCAATTATTTGGAAAGTTTTACATGAAATAGTAGTGTGTTCGTTTTCTTGTATGCAACGCTGCATTCTACTACAAGAGTAGGCAGAGGGAATCTAGTGTTGAGACATTCCGTTCCCCCTACTCCACTGACTAATTTTCAAGACATTTTCTGTGGTTTAAGTTCAGTTATCGCTCCGTGTTTTGTGTTCTTGTCGTAGCGAGGAAATGAAGCAATTAATTTTTACAATTACACGTTCCATAACTGAAGTGGCTTAAAGCTTAATATATTAAGGACCAGTTTCACCACTGGCTGATAAAGTCCCGGACAGCCTTATCTGCCAGACAAACATTAAGTTTTGGTTTCATATGTCTCGAATAGCAATATCTAGTAGAACTTTTCATTTTTATTTATAATATATTTATTTATAATTTAAAAATGTAACAAATCTTATGAATTGTTATCTACTATTATCGTTCATTAATGAGAAAATTATTATTGAAAACATAAGAAACTATCTGTTTCTTATACTTTCCAGAATAATTGTATTTTCATCCTCTGTCTGTGAGATTATTAGATTACTATCTGAAACTTTATTCGTAACCGGTGAAACTCTCCCTAAGACGCCTAATAATGAAAAAGTGACATTTTGTTTTCAGCTTCATGCTGTATAGTAGGGTAGGCAAAGTTTTCACCACATTTCGCCGAATTTTTCAAACCATTGTGAGTTGAGGTTGACTGAAGAAACTTAAGGGTTTGGTCTTGGTACCAGAGCAAACAAATGAAAATATTTATAAATAATAATTCATTTCGTCATTCATTCAGTCAGTCACAATCGTCTCGTTATATCACATCCTCATGCCACTTAAACGTTGCCACGACGGCCTCATGTCAAAAATTTAACCATGTTTTTTATGTATTTTGAACCTCTTGTAAGAAAAGTGGACCTAAATGTGTGTTGTTCATTATAACCAGCCCATTTTAAATAGGTATCATTAATCAGCTTGATAAAGTTTCATTTATTTTAATGAGGTACAAGTGCGAACTGCAATGTCATTACATTTTCTCCGGCAAGTCCACAAAATACGGTAAACACCTGGAATTAAATCTTTGCTTTTACACCTTAATTTATAAAATCAGGTAACTTAGTGTTAAAATAGTCTATTCCTCGTGCACTATTGAATTCTTGAGACATTGCATTTTGAGTTGTGGAACTTAATGCCGCATCTTATCTCATTACCAGAGCAAGAAAATAAAAAGAACTCATTTCGTTTGGGAATCGAACCCACAACTGTGAACTGTGTGCGGACGCCGTCGCGATGGCGCCACAGTGGAAATTATTCTTTTAATAGTTCTATATTTGTCATTTAACTTTTGTATCCGTTGTCAAAAATTTTATCTTTTATATCACTATCGTAGTTTCATTTAACGATATATTTTATAGCAGGAATAAAGTTCCGCAAAATACTAGCAAAAACAGCAGTGGATTGACAAATTGAAGTCGTCGGCTCTTGGAGTTAAAATTTGCATATGCCACTGTTGTTTCGAATCATGTCGCTTAGTTTTGGTCTATGTCATGAAATTTAGCGACTGGAAGTTGTTACAAAAGAAACAAAGTAGCTTTTTCGAAACTCCTGAGAAACTTTTTTTTTTAGTTTAATTCTTTGTCCTACATAAATCAAAGGCAACCTAATGTTGGAACACTCCGTTCGCCCACACACTGCCAATATTCAGTTTTGTGTTGAGTTGTGGAACTCACTTTTTTGTAACCAGAGAAAGGACGTGAGAGATGAGAATAATTTATTTCTGCGAGTTGTACACCTACACACAACCACAACTTACAGGATATAGTTGTAAGTTATGATTCCCTGCCTTTTAAACATTGACCAAGAATTATGAAATTTGTCAAAAAGTGAGAACTTACAAATAAAGTTTCTCCAACAAGTACATTAATTTAAAATTAAAATAAATATTCTTTAAACGTCATAAATTTAATGTTTTTTAATTACTATATAATACTAACCTCTGTGTCCCACAACTTGTGCCACAACCAACCCTTTGATACCGTACACTGATTGTAAATTCCAACCCGGTTTGTTTTTATTAGAGCCTTGTTTAGCGCCTGCAATGATAATGCGGGGAGACAGGTTGTTTGTGTTGGCTTAATTCTGGATAACGTCTCTTCACACGAAATTGAGTATCTTCATTAGTTTCGCTCAGCTTAATGCGGTGTAGGGGATTTGGTTCGTCTGAGCTGCCTTTTATATTGAAAGTTTCTTTTTTTATATACTTGGTTGTTTAAGTTGTAGAACAAGTACTGTTTACTAATATATTTTGTTTAACGTACTTAAATATTTTATTCTGCAATTGAGTATTCAGTTTTTTTTGATTCTTCATTTACTACACAATATCTAAACATTGTTTGTGAAGTGGCGAAATCTTATACTGCGGTTTGACTTCACAGGGCTGAACAGTAAAACTAATTTAAATTTCAATTAATTATCCCCTCGACGAATTGAACCCCATACCATCGCATATATATTATAAGCAGTCTGACTATGGCATAAATAATAAAAAAATAAAAAAAACAACAAAAAATAAGCAAATCCACTAAAATTAATTTACTAAAAGTATTAAAAGCATTCATACCGAAAACAAAAGCACACGACAATTTAAACACTGAGCTTCGGTTAGTCGAATTGTAGCGGGCGCTTTGTGGTCGCTGTCCCGCTGTAGTGTATGGAACTTGTATTTCTTCGTACAAGTAGAATAGAATATAATAGAATAGAATAGAATAGAGATATTTGTTTTAAAATGGAGGGTAGTTGTAATTTTAAAGTAATTTCCGTTACTAAATTTAAGTTTTAAGGTAGAAAACTTTTATGCGAGCTTCGCGCTTTTATTTGAGTTTCTTCATATTTTAATATGTTGCAATATTGGACTAAAATTTAATGTGAAGTATTAATATTTTATTTATTTTTCTTAATGAGGCTGTTAAATCCAAATATTATATAGGTTATACTTATCTAAATTTATATTCTATTCGAGCTTCGATTAGTTGAATTGTAGCGGGTGCTTTGTGGTCGCTGTTCCAATGTAGTGTATTCCATACACAATGTATTTCTAGGTACAACTAGAATGGAAAAGAATACAGATATTTAATTTTAAAATCGAGGTTAGTTGTAATTTTAAGGTCATTTTGGTCTCTAAACTTAACTTAAGATAGAAAATTTTAATATTGTGTAACTAAAATATTTTTCTTATTAAGTTTTTAAATATTTTAACGTATGATAAGCAGAATCTAAAATATTTTTTTTAATATATATATATATATATTTTTTACGTGGCCATCATGGTACAACGATACAGCGTCTGACTGTAAATAAAACGATTGTGGGTTCAAATCTCACTCAAGGAATGAACTATCCCTATTCTTCGTTCATTCTGGTAAACTACTATTCTGGAACCCACAATCATTTTTCTTACAATTAACCTTTGTAACTCTGCGCCGCCCGTACGTACTTATGGACACACACAAGTAGTGCCAGTGTATATCTTATGAATACTTAAGGTATAAATAAAGAAAAACACCAAAAAATATTAAGTCCCGTCGTGGCGCAATGGTAAGTGTGTGACTGTAAACGAGACTGGTTGTGGATTCGATCCACAACTCGAGAAAATGAAATATTTGTTAAATTTATATTAATTGAAATGTCTTAATACTAAGTTCCCCGGCCAACCCTGTTTGGTGCGGGATAAAACGTGCTGATTTTATTTGTAATTAATAATAATGATAAATAAAAAACACTGAAATAATACCTCTATAAATTTGACAAAAAACTAGAAAATACTGATGATTTTCAAACCAACCTGATTTCATCGGTGGCTGAAAATATAAGCCCTACCGATAACAACGGAATAAAATATATGTTCATATACATATATATTTTATTTCAACTTCGACTTTCAAACTCGTTTCTCTTCAGCCAGGAAAGGCGAACAAATGCACAAAATAATTGGATTATGTTTGATTCAAGAGCTCTCGCAGGACTTACCTATGCAAATTGTCTTTGTGTATTTTCCTTTAGTTAACGTATTTTTTCCAATAACAGGCCATAGTACTTACGTTACTGACAGGTTAACTTAAAATGCTGTTTTTGAGAATTGTGGGTTCGATTTTTAGTTCTTTGCTCTGATAACAGGACACAGCGCCACTCACACAGAACGTCTTGATAATCAGGAGATGTGAAAATTGGAGTGTTTCATCCTTCGGTTTCCTGTGCTATATGTGGGATACAGCATGAAGCTGAAAGAAAAGAAAATTGTTTATAAGCCTATGAGCTGAAAAGCTAATAATAGTATTATCTCTCATATGCAAGAAAGGACAACAAAGTAAATAGTAAACTCTCACTCTCTACATACTTTGTAACTTTCTTTTTATAATGTGAAAGAAATGTGAACGTAAAAAAATTATCACGTAAGCTTTTCTGATGATTTTTAAGTTTGCTTCCCTCTACTGAAATAATAAATAGGTTTACTACCATACTATTAGGGTTAAAACCGTATTCCCTCGAGCAACCCTCCTTTGCAATTATTATTCCGGTCAGCGGTATGTAAAAACGGTGCGTGATCAAAATCTCATACCCTAAGCTGGTAAATATAAATATGGGGAACTGAACGTGTGGATCGATATATGATATATTTATAATTTTCATATTTTTGCATATAATTTTGTATGGATAATGGATAGAAATGAGTATATAAGTACTTAAAATCTGGTCTTTCGTTAGTGTATATTTTGCTGAAAAATCAGAAATGTAATATTTAACCATTTCCAGTGCCGAGCGAACTGAAGGAGTTTTACAATTGTTGCCAAAAAAAAAATCTTTTTAGAGAATTTTGAACCTATAAAAATCGCATTTACTGTAACACATCTCAACTATAGTTATCTCCATTTTGAATTTATAGATATTTATATTTTTTTAGAGAGATCCTAATGTTCAGATAGTCAATTCCTCATTATTCGCCCAATTTTCGGCACATTTCATGTTTAGTGGCAGAACTCCTCTAATTCCCCTAATTAGAAATCGAACCCACGATTGTAGAGTTTGCACTCAAACGCTGCGTCGTTACGCCACAATGGCTTCCATTTATATATATTTTTTCAAATTGTATGGAAAATAAGCAAGTTTACAACAATTCTAATCACCAACCACTACCATGAGACCGCATCAAAGGCGATATATTAAATTCCATTAACTCGTCCTTATGTTAACTTGTGTAGCTTGTTACAAAATTGTATAGAATAGATAACATTTTATATTGTTGTAAATTCAAGATTTGGAGTATGTTTATATTTTTAACCTTGATATTTTGTACGTGGACACAACGCGCAGTTAAGTTCCGCCAATCAACACAAAACATATCGTTAAGACAGTCCATTCCCCATTTTCGTCCTTTTTCGAGACATTGCATGCTAAATGCCGGAATTTAACGTTCTCTCTTCTAACTCTTCATATATCAGAGCGGCAAAGTGAAAATAATTTTGAAATAATATTCCCCTGAATGGAAATTGAACCGACAACCACTGAAACAGTCAATCTCATTGCAATTGTGTCTAACCATACTAACCCAAACCATGGAAGAAAATAATATCCATTGCTAATCTCTCCTGGGTGCCTGCCAAGCTCTTAACTTACATCGAACTAGTTTATCTGAACTGGATTATGCATCTCAATTTTATCTGGAACGTTTTTAATTTCAGCACTTATTATCTGTGGAATATTTCATTTTTAAATATTTGATAAGGTTATAAAAAAAATATTATTGAATATGTTAAAGGATAATTATGTTATTTTCCTTATTTTAAGATATTTATTATATTGTTACGTTACATTTATTTTGGTGCTTTAATCTGCTTAAAAGAAGTAACTTTTTCGGACACGGAGCACCTTAATAGGGGAGAACTTAGTGTGTTAATCAGAAAAAAAACTGAAATATTACTCTGACTACGAATGTTTAGGTTGAACGAACTAATCTCTGAAAGTTGTGTATCAAATTGTAAAATTTTGTTTGTATTACATAGCCCCTTTTATCGAGAGAGGCTATGGACGTTAAATACTTCTATCTAACCCACTGTGACTGTGGTTAGAGTTACTTAGGGCTCTCAGATTGCGTCTTGTGTTAAGAGTTATACTTAAATATTCAGAAAACGTATAAGAATTTGAACGTAGCGGGGCTCGAACCCGCGCCTCCTGGAAACCGACCAGGCGCTCTGACCACTAAGCCATACGTTCTCATTAAGCTACGTCGAATTTTTTATACGTTTATTACAATTTATTTATGTTGTTAGCAACTCTTAAATATTTTCATTTTCACTTAAGCTAGTGTAGCATTTTTTTCTTTTCTTTTTACATCACGCATAAAGCAGTGTAGGCAGAGTGAACCTAGCGTTGAGACAATTTACAGTTTTCTGCTGAATTCTAAAGGCATTGCATGTTAAGGGGTGGAACTCAACGCCGCGCTTTGCCTCGACACACAACCTTTCACGTTTACAAACGTATGTGCCAATGCGCCACGAATAGTCTCACTTATTCTGTAGAATTTATATAAAGTTTCAAACTAGTACTTAATATGATTTAGTAAACAGTGCAATATTGTACTGTTAGGTGGCCATTACGTTTGTAAATAATAATAGTTAATCTGTTCTGGGTCCTCGCCAAGAAGTGAAATGTGGCCTCCTTCCTCCAGTTGAAAGCACTGCACTATCTCAAGAGCTAGGCTATACGCGATTTGAAAAATGTTTTGTCTAAAACTGTATAGAGTATATTTGATGTTTTTAAGGGTTGTTCTACATTTAATAAACATCTGTAATAGGCGTCATAGGACGCCTGGCAGATGTGAAACATCGTGTTCGTACAAATAATATGCATGAAAGACAACGCTATTACGGAAACTAAATGTAGCATAATGAAAAAAGGTATTTTTACGAATTATAAAAACAAAATTTAATTACAAAAAATAGTTACTTATTTTATTTGTTTATTTAATAAACATTTATTTTCATTTAATATAAAACTAATACTACTACTACTAACTTCACGCTTTATCCCTAGCGGGGTAGTCAGAGAGAACGGAGCGCCAAACGCTACGGTCTCTACATACCTCTTTCGCCTCGTTCACTGTCATCAACCTCTTCATACACGCCCTCCGGGGGGTCCTCATGCTTTGTACGTGACTTTCCTCCACTATCTTCGATACTGTGTTTTCGAAGGTCAACCGAGGTCTCCCCCTACCTCTCTTACCGCTCACTTTTCCATCATAAATCTTTTATGCCATTCTTTCATCACTCATTCGTCCGACGATGCCGCTATAATCATTTCGCTGCCGTATAACAGAGTCGGTACCAAAACTGCATTGTGTACGGCCAAACGCGCAGCTGCGCTGACGTTTCGCCGTCTCATCGATGCAGCTAAGGCTCCGTTAACCTTTTTACCGGCAGCAATACGCCTTTCCACATCCATCTCGTATCTTCCATCTCTACTGAACATACTTCTCAAGTATACCACCTCATTCACTTGTTCTAATATCTTACCATTTACACTGATATTGCATGCCGTCTTTTCTTCATCTCTTTCAAAAATCAGAACCTTTGTCTTATTCGCATTGAGACTTAGACCATTATATTCACACCCTTCTTTCAGAGTGGTGACCAATGCCTGCAACTTGCATTCTGATGATGCAATAAGCACTGCATCATCTGCGTACAGCAGGCAATTCACAATCAGGTCACCTACTTTCACTCCCACATCACTTTGTTTCACTCTAATATAAAAAAATGATTTTATTTCAAGTTGCCCCAACGCATATGTACCTTAGTATAGCGTGGTGAACCCTCGCGAACGATCCAGTTTACACCTGTGCCTAAAAGTATAGATGTTTCACATCAATTTCCAACTTAGCCGGATTTGAACCCGCACTGTTAGAAGCCGTCCAAGAGAACGGACCTTGGACGGTTCCCAAAACACAATATATTTGAATGTCATCTCATTATTTGAAAAGTCTAAATTTGTTGTGTGACACCCAAAACATGAGATATTTTACAAGTAAAAAACAAGAAAGTATATACTGGTACTCGTATAAGAATATAAGGGACAGGCGTGCTACTATAAACGTGTCGGTTGTGTGTTCGAAATATTTAATATTTTCATTTTCCTGGCTCAGGCAACGAGGCACAGCGCGGCTTTGAGTTCCGCCGCTCAAATCGAAATGCCTCATGAATTTGGCGAAAAAATGGGAAGTAGTATCTTAATGAGATCGGAATGTCTTAACACCAGGTTCCCTCTGCGTCCCCTGCTATTTATGGGAAGATGAAGCATGAAGCTAAAAAACAGTTTTTCTGAATAGGAAGGAATCCACTATCCCGTATATCGTCAGACTGACTGTGCAAAGACGACTTGGTCCATATTACGAATTATTCACTAACTCTTCGAGCAACATTTTATCAGTCTGCTAAGTTCATTTACAGCTACTGGACAGATGTCATTGATATCGTCTTTTTTGGTTTATATTAAAATGAAAATATACTTTACAGTGACTGCTTGTAAAATTTTCTGGATATTATAGTTTTACTTATTTAGAAAATGTATAAATAAAACATATATATCCTAAGTGTGGAATAACACTTTAAAATATTATATTTTTGCCAGTAGAAAAACATATCAATCACTTAATTTTTCCCTTACACTTGAAACAGGACAAAAATTTTTGAAGTAATAAAATTCCGTCATGAGGCCGTCATGGCGTAGCGGCACTGGAGGAAATAAATAATTTTCATTTTCTCGCTCTGGTAGTAAGACAAAACGCGGCGTTTACTTCCAACAGGCTGTATCTCGGCTTAGTGATCCGTGGGGAATGGAACGGATCTCAACACTAAGTTCCCTTTACTTACCCTGCTATAAGTGGAATACAGCGCGAAACTTAAAAATAATGTCAAATATATTACAGGAAAGAGGTGGCTGGTCTCAATGGAGCGAGTGGTCGCTTTGTTCCCGCACCTGTGACGGTGGGGTGTCGAGGCAGCTCAGGACCTGCTCATCACCTGCAGGCTGTAGAGGAGAGCCGGTGCGATATAAGATTTGTAATATGCAGGTATGTTACTTTGAGTATTGTTTAAATAATTGGAAATTGAAATTATAGGTCATTTTTGGTTCGATCGCTACTTCCTAATAAATTATTTTTATTTTCAAACTATCCAAAGACAAAATTTAGCCACTCATAATATAATATCTTTAATTCAGAGTCGCAAGTTTCGAAAAAAGAGGAGAATAGAGTGTCTTTACATTTTTACATCACAAAAATTATTTGTAGAGATGTTAATAAATTGTCAATCAATTTATTAACATCTCTACAATATTATTTTTAGTAATAAAAAAATAATTATTTTTAGTATTAAACTCCGCAAAATATGTTTATAATTGTAAATTGTGTTACACTATTTTTTTATGTAGATTTCGTAGAAGATAATAACTGATCTAAGAAGAAATTATGATTTAAGCTAGAAATATAAGCTAAGTGGTTATAAAAATGAATAAAAAGCATTTTGGGTTCATAGATGTAAAGTATCAGCGTCTGGCTGTGAGCGTGACGATTGCTGATTCAATTCCCACTACGAAGAATAAAATATTTTCTTTTATCCGATTTGGCAACAAGTGGGAAACATAATCTACTCTCTAGGTTCCTTTTGTCTACTAAATGCATTTTACTATTGCATTTTGTGAGGCCGTTTTGGCGCAGTGGCACCAGCGTGCGACTGCAGTCTCGACAGTTTTGGGTTTGATTTCCACTCGGTGAAATGAAATATTTGATATTTTTATTTCTTCACTCTGGTAACGGAGCAAAGTACGGCGTTGAAATCCGCCACCCAATTAGCTATTCGCCTCGAAAATTCGGCAGACAGTGCGGAGCGGAAGTATATTAGTGGGAACGGCGAGCCTTAACACTAGGTTACTCTGCTTTATGCGGAATACAGTGTGAGATTTAAAGAACTTGTATTTATAAGCGGAAAGAAACAGTATTTTTTGAAAACCGTATTTTACCACAAAATTTACGATTTCCAGACTAATTTCAGGTAACAGTAAGTGTTGGTATAAATCAAAGTTTTATAGGTTCAAACCGTCCAGCGTTCCTGAGAAAATTTACTATTGTTAGCTAATAACTTCTTTTGTTTATTTACGATAATTAGAAACGTGATGAATAAGATTTTTATATTCTTCTTATCTATCTCCTTGATTTAGAAATAAAAAGAATATCACACTGAATGTTTTAACATTAGGTTCCAGAGGGTACCCTCTGAATGCCCAGCCATGTGTGCGCACATACAGCATGAAGATAATAATATTGTTTTTTGTAATTTTATCCAAATTTTTTTATGAAGTCAAGAGAATTAATTAATTGTCAAGACCATACCTGTTCTATACTCTACGAAATTGTTTAGAGAAATTGCTTATGCTGTGTCCATTTTCACGTTGTACCTATATATGGTTAGGAAAGATAGGATAGGATAGGAAGAAGAAATCTAGTGTAAAAACGCTCTCTTCTCCACTTTCCGTTCAATTTTCGACACAGTGCGTAATGAGTGGCGGCGCTCAACACCGCGCTTTCTTTTGTTACCAGAACGTGAAAACTAAAATAACCTTTCGGTTTTTAAAGAGGCGCGGGTTCAAATCCCACTACGTTATAATTTTTATACGTTTTCTTTATAAATATTTAAAATAAATCCTTCTTTCAAATGGAAATTAAACCCACCATCGTTGCGTTTGCAGTATCTTTGCTTGGACATAAATATTATTTCGTAAATAACTACCCGTTAAATTCGTTTTAATAATAGCTATTTACATTCAATATCTCTTAATTTTCGTTGTATCCCGTACACAGCAGGATAGGCAGAGGGAACCCAGTACTAATACACTTCGTTACCCACTTTCCGCCGAGTTCTGGAGCCATTGGGTGATGAGTGGCGGTACGCAACGCCGTGCTTTGCCTCGGCACCAGACTGAAGAAATGAAAATATAAATGTAAAAAAATATTTCATTTCCTCGACTGAGGATCAAACCCACTACCAGTTGATTTTACAGTCACTTTTTGTGCCCCTGCGCACACCACTGGCCTACATTATAATGATAAACAGTCTACATTATAATGAAAAATGAGATAATAATACATTTTTCCCCTTTACACAAAAAACGGTTAAAATGAAAAGATTTTTTGATGAAACATAATTGAAGTACCCACCAGGACAGCACAATAACGTTTCAGTAGACAAGTGACTTACCTTATTCTACAGTCTAGAGTCTAGACTTTATAGCTCTTGAATATTTAAATGCTAGAGATCGTTAGCGACGCTTTTAAATTTTGATATACATTCATATTCTCTTTATTATTTAATGAAGTGTTATTAATCTTGAAGTACTAGTTATAAATTATTTAATAGATTATTAAAATTAAATTTTCTTCAATTGCAAGTAAGAACGTAATTCGAAATAATGTATTACTTGTACTCTATCAACTTCTTTTTTATCTGTACTATAATAAAAGCAGTGAAAATGTATATCATCCAGAGAGATACAAATAAAAGGATGAATCTACATTTTTTAAAATGTTTGTCTGTCTGTTGGTTTGTTTGTTCGTTCAACTATACTTACCCTTAATAACTCTATCTACCCTACTAAATACGGAATACAGAGTGAAGAAAAAAAATGACAAATGTAAAGTAAAATAAGCCACTCCCAACATAATCTGTACAGAAGTAAACATAAAATTGTCACTCAGGCACTGAGACGCTACCGGCACACAGTAATGCCAGTTAATCCCGCCCCGGGACGCCGCGCCCTGAGGACTGGGGACTGGCTTAAGCACCACGATGATGTATTTTTGTACAAAGCCTACTTGTTACGATCTTATTCTTTTGGCAATTTGGCGTTTTGTTGAGGAATTATTTTAGTAATATAGCTTCATAGTGTATCTCACATATAGCAGGGTAGGCGGAGAGAACAAAAAATGTTAAGACACTCCATTTCTCGCTTTCCGCTTGGTTATTTGGACATTGCTTGTTGAGTGAACTCTTCGTCACACTCTCGTCTTGTTGTCAAAGGAGGGAAATAAAATAATTAATTCCCGCAACCAAGACACAAACCCATAATCGTCGCGCTTACATTCAAACATTGTACCGCTGCACTGTGACGGTTTCGCATTGATCTTAGTTTTTGCGTCATATATAGTTGATATAAAACATAATATTAATCTAATGGAATCGTATAGATTTTGAATCATCACAATCAGCGCCTTTAAGGGTTGATGATATATTTTGTACAAAGCCTACCTGCTTCTTCTTATTCCGAATTGCGAGTAAGAATCGAACCCATAACCTGTCACGTTTTACAGTCGCACGCTTATGCCCTTGCGTTACTACTGGCCTATATATAATAACTAAGAATATAATATGAAAATTATTTTAACTCCCAATTTATCAAGTTCCTGTAAAAGATCCACACGAACTTCTAAGCTCGCTAGTTCCTCCGTAAGCTGCTATTGATAGTTGTAAACAATTTTAAAGTAATATTGCCCAAACGAGGTGAAGACTTGGCTTTTAGCGCGAGAGTACCCTGTGATTAATAGGGCCACAAGTCCAAGTTACTAACACCGTACTCGATATGAATTATTTTCTTACAAAAATCCTGACTTTTTCTTATCCTTAGTTTAGTACGTATGGTCTGATCATCTTCTTACTCTGGAAACCAAATAAAGTGTGAAACGGAATATCTTGACACTAGGTTCCCTCTAACTGCTATGTTATATGCACTTAATGAAATTTTATTATAGACTATAGAAAATTTTATATAGCTAAAGTGCTTGGAGACAGGTAGAGAGATAAAATAATATATGCATGTGAAGATCAAATAAAATAAATTTCAGCTGCTATTTTCAGTTTCAATTTCAAGACATTACTTATTGAGAGGTGTATAACGCCGGGCTTTGTCTTCTTAACAGAATGGGAAAATGACTAATTCACTCGGCGACTTGCAGGCCACGATGGCTTCATTATAAGTACAGTACATAATAGCTTAAAACTAACACAAAAAAATGGTGTAAATAAGGACAATACTAGAGCAACTTTGAGAAGTTAGTAACTTGTTTTATAAGAGAATTGCATTGTTTTGTTATTATGTAACAGATACTTCCTTCTCATCTTTTCATCTTTTATATCCTGATATATTTTTAAACATTTTTTAATAAAAAAGCTAATATTAAATTATAAAATTAGTTATATTATTTTACATTTCAAAGAAGCCATCGTGGCGCTTCGGCACAGCGCCTGACTGTAAACGCGACGATCGATACCAACTCGGGAAAATAAATTATTTTCGTTTCCATTATCTCGTAAAAATACAACGCGCAGTGTTGAGTTCAGCCACTGAACACAGATTGTATTAATACTAAAACTTCCTGCCTGCCCCTGCCCTGCTAAGAATAGGATACTCGTATGCGGAACAAACGATGAAACGGGAAAAAAATGGAATTCAATAATGTAATATTCAATATAATATTAATTTAATTTATAGTATTGCGCGGCGTTGAGTTCCGCCACTCATCACTCAGTGCCTCCAGAACTCGGCGGAAAGTGGGGAACGGTATAGTTCAACATTAGGTTCCCTCTGCCTACCCTGCTGTGTGCGGAATACAGCGGGAAGCTGATTTAATTTTTTAAATTTTATTTTATAGTAAAGCGAGTGACGATAAGTACAAATATCCTGTTGAAACTGTACTACACTACATATTTTTCACTGATTAAGCTAATTAATATTACATTATTTAATTTAAATATAAACAAAATAAATTTCCAAATATAATTAAAATTGAATTATTTCTTATATGAAAGTGCTACAAAAATAAGAAGCGAGACACAAAAGTTAATTATAATTGCCACTACTATAAACTGTATCTATTGTTTTGCTTTGTTTAATTCCAGTTATGTTGAATTGTAAATGTAATATATATGTACATACATGACTTGCATACTAAATATAATATTAAATCGAAGACCCAATTTCGAAATTCGATTCACCAAAATTCGTTGGGACGACTCGATTGTAACAACTATTCGTAAAATGAGATATAATAATAATAATAATAATAAAACACTTTATTTCACACCAAAATAACAATACAATACAAGAGCTTATAAAATAAAATGTGAAATGGCGGCCTTATCACTAAAAGATATATAACCTTCTAATAATTATTATTTTAGTTTTGACTCTGTCGTCACAAAGCGGCATAGTGTTTAACTGTAAACGTGATGGTTGTAAGTTCGATTTTCATTCAAGGTACCAATTTTGACTACGATGTAATTTTAAAAGACAGAACGCGGTGTTGCATTCTGCCACTCAAAAAAAAATAGAACAAAACGCAATGCTTCCAGAATTCGGCGGAAAATGTGCAATGGAGAGTCTTAACACTTGGTTCTCTATGCCTACTCTGTTCTGTTTGCGGGATACAGTGACAGTGTCAATCTAAAAAAATATATTTTTAAGATACAGATAACAGTAAAAAATTTACAAGAATAATATTTGTAAATTTACCAGCTGCAGATATGGATCTGGTTATATAAAAGGCGGCGTTAAGCGCCGACACCAGAGAAGATAAATTAACATATTAAACATTTCATTTCCTGGAGAAGGAATCGAACACACAACCTGACACGTTTACAGTTACACGCTTGCGGTCTTGCGCTACGAGTTACTTCTATTTTTTTACCTCACTTAAACATGTAAAAATAACAAATTTCCTCTCATTTTGTGGTAAATCGAAGCATGAGGGAACCGCTACGGCTTTCAACCGCCAGTTAAATTCACGACGGGCTGAGCCCCACTAACCCCCTCATTACGGGCCCTCCCAGAAATACTATATCACATCCTCGTTTATGGTATACGAAGTATTTTACGTGATTTTTTTTGTATGTTTATATTTGGAGAGGAATTCGTTTTTGTTTCTTAATCAATTATATACAGTTATATGTATCTATATAAGAATAAAAAAAAAAATAAATTAAATTAGCTTCACGCTGTATCCCGCACACAGCAGGGTAGGCAGAGGAAACTTAGTGTTAAGACACTCTGTTCCCCACTTTCTGCCGAATTCTGGAGGCAGTGGCAGAACTCAACGCCGCGCTTAACCTCGACACCAGAGCGAAGAAATGGAAATATAAATTTAAGTAAATATTTCATCTTCTCGAGTGGGGATCGAACCCACAACCAGTCGGTTTTGCAGTCACACCTCGTGCCGCTGCGCCACGACCGGCCTCAAATATAAGAGAAAGAAGAAATTCTATATAAGAATGGAAGTCCATTTCTTAAACATGCCCAAATAGCTGAACAGTTTTTGACATATGAAGTATCGTTGAACTCGTAGGAGTGTAAATAAAAATTAAGTTATCGATTTTTTATATATTCATTTTATTGTAACATTTTATAAAAAATGACTTATAAAATAAATCAGCTTCACGCTGTATCCCGCACACAGCAGGGTAGGCAGAGGGAACCTAGTGTTAAGACACTCCGTTCCCTACTTTCTGCCGAATTCTGGAGGCATTGCGTGTTGAGTGGCAGTACTCAACGCCGCGCTTAGACTCGCCTTTCGCCTCGACACCAGAGCGAAGAAATGGAGATATAAATTTAAGTAAATATTTCATCTCCTCGAGTGGGGATCGAACCCACAACCAGTCGGTTTTACAGTCACACATCGTGCCGCTGTGCCACGACTGGCCTCAAAAAAATAAAAAATGACTTATAGAAATAATAAAATAATACAATTACTAAATATATGAGGAAAATTTTCTGAATCAGCACTCATTATACCTTCTCAATATGCACCCTTAAAAATAATTATAAGTAAGTTATGGCAATTGGCATGGCGTTTGATTGTATGCGTGGCGGTTATGGGTTCGATTGGTAGCTCAGAGGATAAATTATTATAATTTCCTCGCTCTGGTAACACGACAAAGTGTGGCGTTGAGTTTCGCCACCAAAGACACATTATCTCGATAATTGGCCAGTGCGTGGAGAGCGGAGTGTCCTAACACTACTTTGCCTGTGCCTATTCTATATTACTGTACACAGCGTCAAGCTCAATAATATAAAGAATGACTTTTTTCTTAATAATAATAAAACTCTAAGCAAAATAACATCGGGGAACCTTCAGAAACAATCAAAGCGGAACAGTGATTAAAACTTGAAAAATACATAAATATTTATACAAAGATTAAAAATTCTGAATGAAAATTACTTCGCGCGAATTTTTGGTTTTGTTTTCATTTATATATGAATAAATTTGATGATTAAAATAATTTATATACAAGACTACTAAATTATTTTATATACAAGAAGACGCTAGTGGCCAGTCACTTTGCTGCTTAAAATAATTATCGTTTATGAAAATTATGCTGTTTAAAAGATCCTCTATCATGACGCAGTTTCTTTCTGATAACCAGGCAGTTAAGTTCTCAATGCGTAATGCTGAAGAATTAGGTGGAAAATTGTGAACGGCCCTTCCGTTATGAATGAATAAATTCCAATATGAATGGGGAACGGAGTGTCTTAATGCTAGATTCAAAGGTTGGGTCCGCCCACCCTACCTACCCCACTAAATACAACATCCTCCGATATTTGTAATTTTTTTAGAGTCAATATTTCTCAATATAGCAAAGTAAACAAAGAGTACGTAAGAATATAGAAAATAAAACACTTAGTTTGGCCTTCACTCCATGTTGAGCGGTGAAATCCCACACCGCAGTCTGTCTACCAAAGCGGGAACATTCCAAAAAAATTATCTCATGAACAGACTATCTAGTCTATTTTTTGTATTTTTTGGTGTGACATCTTTCCACTCAATAGTTACAAAAAACAACTACTATTCCAACTTACAGAAACTCTACATAATATTCGCACTTAAAAAAATCTAAAAAAAAAAGGTCTACCTTCGACGGCGTCAAGCAGCTCGTTGAAGAAACAAAGCATGCCCCAATCAGATTTAAAAGCGCCAGCAGTCAATAAAGAGAAGGCAAATAACAATTCTTATTGTCATTCCGCGCGCTACCCACTTTGTCTAAGCGTTGGTTTACATGGACCGCTAAAGTTTTATTGAAATTCTTTGAGATCAAACGTTTCATATAGTCTAAAGTGTATGCTTAGTTGATATGCTTGCGTTAAACATGGTGGTTATGAGTTCATTTCCTCGTTTTCTAATCGTAGTTCATCCAAGTTACCTCTGCAAGGGTTGATGTCTTTTTAGCTTCACGCTTTCCACATGTAGCAGTGCAGATAGAGGAAAATTATTTTGTGTTAAAATATTTCGTCTAAAGTCCGAAATTAATATATTAATTCTTTTCCATATAAAATGGAACCAAGAACTATCGAGTTTACAGCCATAGGCTGTGCAGCTCTGAACGATGAATCACGGTTATTTTACATAATACATAATCTTATGTGATGTTTATTTTGGCAGTACACTACTAAATAACCTTGTGGATTATAGATTTCTATTAATTATATTTAATCGTGTACATACAGTTGAATTGGGAAAACATTTTCACTTCAACTGTTTTGTTTAGGTACTAAAGCCAAAGGCTGCTTAATATTTGGTTTAATGACCGTAATTATCTTTTTTGGAATTTTATATAATAATTATATAATAAAAATTATTTAATGACGTATTCATTGTTGCTAGTTGTATCTTATTATTTTAAATTATCTCATAACTTTCTAAATTTAGAAAATAATTAAAAATAAAGGCAGCGTTTAGTTTCATCAATTTGGCACACGCGAAAATTCAGGGGAAAGTCAAAAACAGAGTGTCTTAACTAGGTTCTCCTAGGTTCTCTTTGTGTTCTGGGCTGTGTGATAAAAAGCGTGAAGATGATAAAAATAAACGAATATTTCATTTTTAAACATTTTTAAAATAGTTGTAAATCTCTATATATCATAAGACAGTAAAAATATTTTGTCTGTACATTTAGTAATTTTGACTGAAATGGATAGAGGGACACTTAAAAAGAATAATAGAAAGCAAAAAGTTTTTTTTTTTATTTCTTGTCTGTCTGTCGATATTTATATCCACAATTAATTAATTATCATGTAGCTTAAGCGGGCGAAGCCGCTGGTGAGCCGCTAGTATATAATAAATTGATATGGTAAGAAAATCTATATTTACAATGTCAGTCTTCCCACAAAAGCTGCCATGTAAACCCACGCTAAATTCTAAAAGTCATTTCTCAAAGAAAATTCAGAGTGTCGATTAAATTCATAAGTGATTGGGCCTTTAATTCAGAATTTACAGAGGGGAAAGTAACGTTTCAGAATACAAAAGATACTTATTTTATAATATTTGAAACTTATTTTAAATATTTTAATGTGAAAATAAAAAGGCAATAAAGCTATGAAACATGCTTATATAAACTAAAACTTAATTGGTTTTCTAGTCTAAGACTTCTTAAGAGTTCCACTATTCAGGTACTGTCTGGAGGCATGATGATGATGATAGATCATCAGATAAGCTCATTAATACCATATTATTGTATTGTCACCTAAGCTACTTAGAACTGTCATGTTTCGCTATGATACAATTATTACTTATAGAGACGTAGTTTATATTGAATTCCTTAGATTTTATTACATAGTTATGAGTTGACCTAATAAAAGCATGATTAAAAAGTTTTCGTCTTTCCAGCCATGTCGCGGCAACGTGTCTCTTCTAGAAGAGGATATATGGAGGGAACAGCAGTGCAGTGCACACGACGACACTCCCTACGGCGGAGAACTGTTTCACTGGAGGGCTCATAGAGATGATGATGAACCCTGCGCTTTGACTTGCCGCGGTACACCGCAGCATTCTGGGCAAAGTCCTGAACCGGTATGTTATAAGTGTGACTGTAAAATCAACTGGTTGTGGGTTCGATCCACACTCGAGGAAAAGAAATATTATTTTTAATTGATATTTCCATTTCTTCGCTCTGGCGTCGAGGCAGAGCGCGGCGTAGAGTTCCGCCACTCAACACGCAATGCCTTCAGAATTCGGCGGAAAGTGGGGAACGGAGTGTGCTTACACTAGGTTCCTTGTACTACCCTGCTGTTTGCGGGATACATACAGCGTGGAGCTGATATATTTATTTTTATTTTCTAATATATATATTCTTTTTACGTATATAAATGATATATATGTATATAAAGAAGAATTATTACTTCAATTTCTTTAGTAGAGCTACTTATCTCAGTCCAATATACGAGCAGATAGATACTTTGTAATATTGTAACATAACTACATGTAGAGTTTCATAACAAAATTCACATTCTTCTAACGTTTCAGCGCTTTAGACGACGCGACGTGATCGGATAGCTTGGTATTGAAATTATAAAATTTAGAATAACTTACATAACTTGTATAGACTTGTATCGAATATTGAATTTCATCTATACTTCTATTCGAATATTTTAAAGTAGAGTGCGTTTGGTTGATTGCGCTAATCTTAGCAAATACTGAACAGAATGGATTTCTTATTATGTTGAATAGCCTATATATCGAGGGGGGTTATAAGCTATATTATATCACGTTATTTCATTTGACTACGGTAGATGCGACGGTAGAAAAAGTAGAATATTTGAGGAAGAGCCTGTGGCTCTTGAGTCATGAAAAAGCATTTTTTTTTATTCTTTTTTTACAAGCATTATTCTAGGCAGGAAAAGCAATAGCAGATTTGGCCCAAATAGAATTGCGACTAGTAATATTATATTTTTCTGTTTATATTTTTACTGAAAGCTAGCTTAAAATGACATATTTCTATTACCAGACCGCTTCTTTGGACGACGAGGACCGAGTGGTAGTAGCCGTGTTAGCAGCAAGAGTATCAGATGGTACTCGATGCAGACCAGGCAGCTTGGACATGTGTATAGATGGCAGATGTCAGGTAAGTCTTTCCTTCTTCTTTTTTTTGGGTCAATTATTATAAATCAATTACTATAAAACTAGTCGCCGGGCTATGAGTCGTGGCGCAGCGGCACGAGGTGTGACTGCAAAACCGACTGGTTGTGGGTTCGATCCCCACTCGAGGAGATGAAATATTTACTTAAATTTATATTTCCATTTCTTCGCTCTGGTATTGTGGTTAAGCGCGGCGTTGAGTTCTGCCACTCAACACGCAATGCCTCCAGAATTCGGCAGAAAGTGGGGCACGGAGTGTCTTAGCACTAGGTTCCCTCTGCCTACCCTGCAGTGTGCGGGATACAGCGTGAAGCTGATTTATTTTATTTTTATTTATAAAACTAGTATTTTAATAAATCACAAATTTGCTGTCTTACGTTTTACCACGTCGGAATTAAGGAATTCACTTAGGATAGTCTCTACGATTAATTTTAATTATTACTCAAATAAAAATGTGTTTTTTTTTCTCTTCAATAATGTTTTTTCTCTTCTTTTACTCGAAGCAACGCCTCCGAGGAATTGGGAAATTGAACCCACAACAGTTGCGTTAATAGTGCTAGAGGCGTAGACACTGTACCACGACGGCCTCTATATTTTTAACGCCCAACCGACCAAAAAGGCCGAAAAACCGCCAAAAATATCTGTACCCTAACAATATAATCAATACTACACTAGCCCAATATCGATATCAAAGTTACAGGTAAGTTACCGTATCAAGCCTTATCCGTTCCACTAATCCTTTCTAACACGCGTATGCTGGGGGTCATATAGACGGTAAGAAGGTATTCCGAAGAATGGCTCTGTATCGTCCTTCAGGAAACTAGGCTTAACCTGGTTAGAAGTTGCGGATTTTGTAGGTGGACTTGTAAAAATATATTTGTGATATTGTATGTATAGGATTATAGGTTATTTCGGCTTTACTCTGTATATCGCATATAGTAAAGGCAGATACTAGTATAAAGACACTCCGTTCTCCATTTTTCGCCCAATTTTCGAAACAATCCGTGTTGACTGCCGGAACTGAACGCCTATTTTAGTAGACAAAGGTAGACCAGAACGGAAATATAAAAATAATTAAAATTTTAAGGATCTTAAAATAACAACATAACATAAAAACATACACCCATACTTGAAATTCGATAAAATATTCACATCCTAATATAAAAAAAGTTATGCGAAACGCTAAGGAGCCATGTTTATTCGGCCATATCTCAGAAAACATGGGCTGTAAGGAGACGGTTGTGCCAAGGGTACATCGCGCTGAGAATTTTTTAACGAAAATAGGGAAAAATAGGAAAAAACTCGACCTTCCTGTTAATAGGAGTGTAAATAAATGTCGATTGTTTGTTGTATGTTTGGGGTAAATTTTTTAAAAATAAATTTACTTGTATATATCTGTATATACTCGTATAGGTAAATGTAATTGGTGTCTACAGCGGGTTCTTTAAATATATATGTACGTACATGTATTAGTTGTAATATGATGTTGTGTGTTCTAGGTTAGATTTCTATTCGGGGGCATGAGTTAATATTCATTTTCTTCCTTTGTTAACAAGGCGTAGCGCGACGTTAATTTCCGCCACTCAATCCGCAATGTCTCTCTCTGTGGGCGGTGTTTGAGAAACTGAGTGACTTAACACTAGGCTCTCTCTACCGGTTCTAATATATGCAGGATATAGCGTGAAGCTAAGAAAAATATAGTAAATTATCGTAAAATATTATAATTATATTATACATTTAGAATAATAAAAACAGTAGTATCAAAAACGAATAAATAAATATAAATTTTAGTATATATTTCATTTTATAATTTTCAATACAAAGCAATTATATTAGAGTTAGTCCAAAAATGAATTTCATCTGGTCTACGCGAATCGCTCCCATGAGTAACCCTTTGTTAATTGTAGTTAAATAGTTATTTGTAACAAAAGACCGAACTAAATTGTTACTTTCAATATAAAACGTTTTATTGCAATAATGACTATTCTGGGTCCAATATTATTTAGGTATAAACAGATAAAATAAATCTAAGAAATTACACTTTCCAAGTAGCTTGAAAACAAGAATGGTCAGTTTCCAAGAGGCACAGGTTCAAATCTCACTACGGTATAATTATTATAGGTAATTAAATTATAGGTTGACTAAAAAAAGTACATACTATTCGTATTTAATACAAAAAAGTAAGAAAAATATTTGTACAATATATCTTAATACCTTAAATCAAAATATTTTGTATTAACAATTAACACACCAGTGAGGGCAGTCATGGCGCAGGGACACAAGCGTGCGACTGTAAACACGACTGGTTGTGGCTGCGATTCAGCCAGGAAGAAATTAAATATTTAATATTTTTATTTACTAAACTAAAACTAAACTAAACTAACTTCACGCTTTATCCCTAGCGGGGTAATCAGAGAGAACGGAGCGCCAAACGCTATGGTCTATTTTTATTTACTCTCACTGATAACGAGGCGCGAACGCTGAGAACAAAGCGCGGTGTTAAGTTTTGCCCTACAACACGCAATGCCTCCAGAATTCAATGAAAAGCGGGGAACAAAAGGTTCTTAATTGGAACAGAGTGTCTTAACACTATGTTCGCAAAGTTCCCTCTGCCTACCCTGCTATGAGCGGGATACAGCGTGAAGCTAATTAAATAATAAGCATACTAGACCCTCAGAAAAACCAATATCGTGTACATGACTACTGTGCCATACATATTCTCCCCTAAAACCAACCAATGTTTGGAAGGAACATTAGCTAAAAGTAAATCCTACAAAAAATAATATTGACAAGTCAGCACTCTCGGACTATATCGGGGGAAATACTAATATTGATATTTCTTCCGAAGCTATGTGTTTGCAATACATACAATCAGCAATATTAGGGCGGAAAATAAGAGGATTTGCTTTTACCTAACCCAATCCTGTTTACCAAAGTAATTTTTGTGTCAGCTTCACGCTGTATCCCGCATATAGCAGGGTAGGCAGAGAGAACTTAGTGCTAAGAAACTTCGTTCTACACGCACAATCCCAATTTTTGAAACATTGCATATAGAGTAGTGGAAATCAACGCCATAGTCTTGTTATTAGAGTCAGAGAGTAAAAATAGTTCATAATGACAAAAATCATATAAGAAGATAGACAAAAAACATCTTAAACGAAAATCTAATAGAATTCTCATAAGATTTTAAAACAAGCATTTTGCGGAATGAAAGATACAATCTGAAATCTAAAGATTAACCGCGAGCCGCAGTTATGTCTGTACTTAAGAATGCTGTGAAATTGTTTGGAAAGGTTCCAAAAAGGATTGAGGCTGAAAAAATGTAGCAATTTCTGAAATGACCTAAACTAGCAAATGGTATAACCGTTTAGTTTTACCAAATATTTTTTCTCTATCAGTTTAAATTGTTTGTATATTTGCAAAGGTCGACTTAAATTTGCGAAGTAGGCAAGAAAAATCTATTGGGCTTGTAAGACGTTTTAGCTCGTCGTCCGACAATTTTAGAAATATTATTATATATATCGAAAGATAGAACAATTTTGTTTATTTCACGAGATTTTTTACATACAAGGTACTTAGTGATAAGTAACTTTTTTCTTCACCCACTGCATAATAAATTATGTATGACATTTAATGTCTATATCTTGTAAACAAGACATTTTATTTTGGGTGGTGGAACACAACAATGTAGTTTGTCTCATTACTAGAACGAGAAAGTAAAAAAAATCAATCTCCCAAGTAAAAAGAAATCGAAACCACCACCGTCGCGCTTACACTCGACGCTATTGCGCAACACCAAGATTTTAGAGACAGCTTTTGGAGATGTTTCGTGTTGAGAGTAAAAGTTTTTCATTTAAACAAAGAGTCTTTAGTCTAAGTGAAAGAAGTTAATACCGAGCCTACCTAAAAAGTTTCTATATTTTTTTATTCGTCGTAATAATGATCTGTTTGTTTCTCAATATTGCGCACTTAACTGCGGCGATCAACGCTGCGCCTTGTCCCATAGCCATGACCTATACATACACCGTTATCTGTGTGCATAATTTCTGTATTTAAACATATACATAAATGTACATATAATATATTGTAGTTACAGGATTATCTTAATTCATATGTAGTTTGCGTCAGTTATAATTTATGTTACAATAGGTTGATTGTGAGGACAAATATTAATTAGTTTAATATTATAGGTCTTAGGTTCAAATATTGTGTTCAATTATTAACCTGTTGTAGAGACCAGTCGTACCGGAAGAGCGTAAGTACGTGACTGCAAACGCGACTGGTTGTGGGTTCGATCCCCCTAGAGGAAATAAAATTGTGAATATTTTCATTTCTTCGCTCTGGAGTCGAGGCAGAGCGCGGCGTTGAGTTCCGCCACCCAATACATAATGCCTCCAAAATAAACTAATAATAATATTATATTCTTATTCGCTTAGTTTGTTATTAAATAAGATTGTTAATTGTTGACCGCGTTATAAAGTCGAAGAGTTAGTTTACTGGGTCGAATTGAACATTTCCTTTTATGTTGAATGATCCATTTATCGAGGCAGACTATAGGCTTTTTTACATCACGTTAATCGTTTCGATGAGTGAGTTACTTACTGTACGGAAGACCAGCACTTAGAATGTGTCATATACAATAATTTGGCCACGTGGGTGAAGTCAAAAGTAAAATCCAGTTCCAAATCAATTAAAAATTCAATAATATTTTCTCTCAATTTATGCTTAAAAAAGTTTCTATAATATACAGAGCATCAGAAATAAATGATAAAAGTACCGCTTCGAGTAAAAAATAACAAAGTACTCGTACAATATTATTTCTTCATTTCCCTAAAGAAAATTCACATGACCATTTATTTATTATGCTTAAGTGTCCATATAATTTACTTTTGGATATACAAATCAAAAGTGGGTCAGATAGGAGGGTCTCAATACTTCCCTAAATCCAATTAACTTAAACTTTTTCTTGTATATGCTTTTTTTTCTTTATATAAACAAACAAACGTAATATATCAAACATTTAAAATTTGAATATATTAAAAATTCTCACTCTGCTACAATGGCATAGCACGACGTTTAATATTCAATATGTGAGAAAAGGAGTGTCTAAACACTAAGTTCCCTCTGCCTATCTTATTATATGCGTGATGGTGCGTGAAGCTAAAAAAAAACAAGAACTATATAAACATTTTTATTTTTAACACAAGTAAAGTGACTCACTTCAACTAGTATCCCCATCAGAAATACACCAAACAAACGACATACAATACATATAAAACAAAACGAAATAAATATCGGAATTCCCAATGGAATCCAAATTTTAGTGTTGTCAAACAAAATAAGCGACAAAATAGATCCTTAAATTAGAATATGTAGTGGATTCGAATCAAGGCTGTCTCACTTTACTATTGACGAGGGTACGTTTGTGCCTTTTAGCTTTGGTTTTGAGAATTGACAGTATTTATTGATGTTTTTGGTCAATTATTGGTAAAATAAAGCTGTAGTGTGTGGGTGTGTTTTTGTTAACTTAGTTACTTATTGGATCTTTTGTAGAGTAAAATAGATATAACGAAAATATTATAATAGTTAAAAAAAATATTAAAGCCGTCGTAGTGCAATAATACAGCGTGTCACGGTAAGCGCGACTACTGTGGATTCGATTTCCACTCGACGGAATTCCGTTGTGTGGAAATCACATTCAATTGAGTTGAGCTATTTTAAATTCTTCGCTATATTATAATTATTTAGATTGTGTCATGTGTCATATAAAGCTTTTTATTATTTTAATTTGACTGCTAAGCGAAGCTGTAGATAAAATCTACTTTAATACAAAATTATTTTTTTCAAACAAAAATGAACCTAAACTCACCTCATCATCATTATTACAGTTAAGTACTACGCCACTACGCATTCAAAACAGGGCAATTATCTATTCCGCTTGTAGCGACACAAATATTTCGCCAGTAATGTACAAGTTTTCACATTTTATGACTTTTCGTTTCTCTCGCGAGCTTTTGTTGAGCTTTTTTTCTGGTACGCTTTTTGACTATTAATAAGGTGTCGCTGAGAGGTTTTGTAAGCGATTTATTTTTCTAAGAACATTTTAGTAGGTGTGTATAGATAGGTATAGTCTTTGTCATTGTTTGCAATTTATAATTAACTTTTTTGCACTTTTAGTCCTTGTAGAGACAAATTTTACTGTAATTTATTTTTAATCTTTTTCTCACATACCTATATGTTTCCATGTGGTATTTGTCGTAACTAATATATGTATAGAACTTTATTTTTTTATAAAATAAAATAAGTTAATATATTAATATAGCTTCTGACTGTACTCGCAATTATTCTAGATAAAATTTTGAAAAACTTAGTATATTAATGTATGAAATATCTGGGTTTTCCTCGTTCTGTTTAAAAAAAATACGGCATTCCGCTGTTCTCTTCCGCATTATTGTTGTTCAGTACAAATTAACTGTATAATAAACAACACGTGGTTTTAATATCTTTTTTCACCATATACCCGCGTTATATACAAGATAGATAAAAAAAGTAATACACGAATCAACTAAATTGGGGAGCGAAGAGATTTATTATAATATCGTAAAGGTGGTTAGGTACAAATGTTTATGAAACAAACTTTGCGGTATTGTAATGACTTGTAGGCGTAACTTTTTTGTTATATTTCTATAAATTTGTAGCAAAAAACAGCTTCAAGCTCTTTCTGCAGTGATGTATACAGACAGAGATAGCCTAGTACAAGACACTAAATTCTCACTTTCTCTGTTATGAGTGGTGGAACTCAACGCCGTATACATTATTTACATTTATAGTACTTCTAAGAATTTCACTAACTAAGAATAGTATGCTAATGGGTTACTATTTGGGAATGATCAGTTCGAAATTCAGTGGGGCGAATATTTTTAGAGATGTTATCTCTTTATAGGATATGCTGAATCACTTTAGCTGACCGAATTCACTATGAAGAGATACACAGATTGACAGGTACCAGCAAGGATGTCACGATGAGAATGCACAAGAACGTGTACAGGTGGTTTGGACACGTCAACAGAAAATGTTGTGAAGAAATAGCAAAAAAGAAAAAGAAAAAAAGAAGAGAGAGAGAGAGAACACCAAAGAATGGGAAACCTTGGAGGACCTTCAAGAACAGAGTATCAATGATACTAGAAGTAGGTCACGTAACAAACGCGAGGACCTCCCTTAGGGCATGTATGAAGAGTTTGATGACAGTGGACGATTCAAAAGAGATATGGGGAAACCGTAGCGTTGGGCGCTCCATTCTTTCTGGCTAGGGATATAGCGTGAAGCTGAAAAAGCAAACAAATTATGTTATTATCTCAAACGGAGTATCTTAACTCTAGATACCTGACTATTCTGCTATGTAGAGAAAAGCGCGAAACTGCTTTTTTATCTTGACAAATATTCAAAAAAACATATATAAAACTAAACTAGGTTTAATACTAAAGTCTAATCTTAATTTAAATCATAACTTAGTCATCATTTATTTTATCAATTTTTAATAATTAATATAGAAGAAAACTTTATAAACATCTTCTAATTTATTAAACTAATCTGTCAATATTGAAGAAAATTACATTTTTAAATATTATTTTCAAATCAGAGTGTATTTCTTAAGAATATTATTAAAAACGAAATAGAAAATTTACAATATCACTGAATGCTTTAAGTGAATTTCTTTGACCACCGGCTTTGAAACCATTTTATTCATTCAAGCAAATTATATCAAAAGAAAAAAGTCTATACCGTGCTTAATAATCTTATATACGCATATAATTGAGATCGTTATAGTGCAGTGGAACAGCATCTGACTGTAATGACGGTAGTTGTGAGTTCCGTCCCCATGTTGAAGAATCACATTTAAATTATATTTATTTCCCCGCTCAGTTAGAAAAAGCACTGTGTTCTGTTCCACAGTGTTGTGAAACTGTGCGGTGTGAAATTATGCGGTGCGTGGAAAACGGAGTGTTTTAACACTACATTCCCTTTGCCCCTCGGCTAAATACGGGATACGGCGTTAAGTATAAGTGTATAATTGTTATATATATGTGTATGTCATCGTAGTAATACTCATCCTAAGCGGATAGATTGAATTGGATTTTTTTGTGTACAATTATATAGATTCCTGTAATTGTATTCTAACCAAGAATTTTCTACTAAACGTGGCGTTAAATTCTGCAATTAAACACGCAATAATTCCAAAATTGGGCGGAAAGGTATGAAATAGAACATCTTATTATTATTATGTGAAAAAAGGTAAACGAATAAAATGCAGCGTTGGGTTCCGCCAGCTAGACTTTTTTAACTTAGTAACCGAAAATTAGAGAAATATAGCTGAATAATTCACAATAATATATTTCTCAAAATATGCATAATATCATGCTCGAGATAACATTTAACTTAGCCATCGTACGTGAGAAACTAACACGTAATTAGCAAATTGAACACATCATCGTCTTAATCCCGCTGTATACAGGGTGCTTATTACATTGAATATGCATGATACAGGTACAAGCATTCCTGACTTACGAGTACACCCTTGTTGTACAGTCTAACATTGTTTACCGGTATATAAAGAGAAATGGTTGTGGCCGTGGTGGTACGAGTATACCTACTATAGTAATACAGATTCATTACAATAATAAAATTAAATTAAAGTGGCGTATGATCACGTGTATTCTTTACGTATATCTCTATCAGTATGACGTATAAAAATACGTTAAAATATAATACGTGCTAGTAACTTGTATACTTGGTTAATTTTTATTAGTTTGTACATAATAATTACAGGGGAGATTATTTTCTTGTTTCGTAATTTTTAGAGCGTGTTGGTAGTCGAGTTTTAGTCTTTATGTTTATATCATATTTATATTATCGTCAGGTCAATCACCTCTAAACGTGTTACAAGTTCTAACTCCACACTTCATCTAACCAGAACACTATAAGATGTATATATACATAGGTACTCGTTTATAACTTAATCGTTCACACACTCGCTTAGAATGATGTGAATGAAGCTAATTCATACAGTCAATCATTCATACATACATTCACTAGTATAAACAGACAAATACAATCTCGTGCGTATCACATAACTAATACGATAGCCACTAACTACGTCAAAACATAGCGAAAAAATGAAAATATTTAAAATTAATAATTTCTCCGAGTGGCAGTAGAACCCACAACCGTAGCGCTTACAGTGATACAGAGCGCCACTCCCTCTCTCCACTTTCCGCTGAATTCTGGAGACAATGCGTGTTGAGGAACAACACAGCACTTTGCCTCGGCAACAGAACGAAGAAATGGTAATATTAAATATTTAATTTCTTCGAGTGGGAATCGAACCCAGAACCTGTCACACACTTGGACCCCTGTTCCACGATTGGTTTCGCTGCTACTAAGCATGACTATTTCTTAAAATCAATTTCATACCATAAATAATACTTTCCTACCCTAAAAAAGCTTTAGTAAACTAAAATATTAATCATCTGTAATTAATTAACGCCGATAGCAGATTGTTGCTGATACCTCCATTTGTTTGTACACAAAGAGGGCTACTCTGATTCAGTTCGGGGTACAGAAATGGAGGCTTTTATCAAATATTTCGTAATGAAAATAAGATCGAAGGTTTATTTTGTTATATTTAGTCATATCATGATATTTTTTAAATAACTATGATAATAAAATAGACTTTGATATGAAATAGTCAAGGTAGAAGCGCGGCGTTGAGCTCCGTCACTCAACACGCAATGTCTCGTAAATGTGGCGGAAAGTGGGGAACGGAGGATCGAACACTAAGGTTTTTCTCTTCCTACCCTGATATATGCGGAGTACAGCGTGAAGCTGGAAAAAACAATATAAAATAGCTTCTTATATTTTTTCTTTAAAATCTCCTTAAATGAACTAGTACGAAAAAAAATTCAATCTGTCTCTATTTAGAAATTATAATTCTATATATTGTAGTAAGTAGCAAAACCCATTGTAGTGTAATAAGGGTACAGAATATTAAATATATATATATATATATATATATATATATATATATATATATATATATATATATATTAAGATATTTCTTTCTCGATTTTTTCAGCTTCACGTGGTATAACCGCATGTAACCGGGTCGGTAAAGGTAGCCTAGTGTTGAGACACTCCACTCTCCACTTTTCGCCGAATTCTAGAGACATAGCGAGTTGAGTAGCGGAACTCACAAGGACCTCAAAAATAATTAATTATAACATACAACGTAATGCCATATAATATAATAAAGTAACTTCCATTACCTGAAATTGGACCCGTTTAATATCCTTTTGAATAATTTAGTGCGATACATTTTAGTAGACGCAAGGTATAATGGTGGAAGCTTGTACGATTTTACACACCTTGTATCAGATCCAAGTGCTTTGTGTGGAATTTGATAATAATAAACTAAGTTCTAAGACGTGCCCTCTATCTTCTATTTCGTAAGACAATGTATTGATATATTATAGAGTTATTTATAGCTTTCCAGATTTATAGGAGTTCAGTTGTGGCGCAGTGGCACAAGCATGTGACTGTAAACCACGGACGTAACGGATTCCCACTCCAGAATTCGATGTAAAATGGGGAACGTGAAAGTGTCTTAATGGAAACGAAGTGTTTTAACATTAGGTTCCCAGGTTTTCACTGTCTAACCTGCAATGTGCGCGATACAGCGTAATAAAAATATATATTATTCACTCTAATCGACAAAGCATGGCGTCGAGCTCTGCTGATCATTCGATATTAAAAAAAATTGGACAGAATGGAGTGTTGCATTAAAAACAAGCAGCTTCTCGCTTTATCTAAAAAATCTTATTAAATTCCATCAAACTTCCGCTAATCATTAAAAACACAAAATAAACACACAAAATGAACACAAACAAATAAACTCCATAACTCCGAAACAAAACAGTAGGTAATTCAAGTAAAGTTTCCGGCGAGGAACATCAGCATGTTCTGCGAAGGCGGCAATTATAATCGAATTTGGCACCGTCGCAACAGTCACTATGCAAATTGTTTTAAGACTTTTAGAGTTTATTTAACACTAACTTTTACATGCGATTTTGCTCCTGTAGTCAACTAAATAACTAAGAATAGTGTATGACAATTCCCTTTTTAAATTTTCGAGGTAACCGCAAGTACATGAGCTACATCAAAAGCATTAACGTGATATATTATGGTCTATAATTATATATTTTCACAAACAAACACAAACACAAACCTATCAAAGCAATAACGCCGCACACGCCTCATACATCGCTTTCTCGTTCTAGTATATTTTTTAAGAATGAAAAACCGCATGAGAACGAAAAGCCGCAGGTCGGCAACGCTTAGTAGCACTTTTGTAGTTGTAATCCCGGCCGTGTGATTCCGGCCTAGAATAGGATCATCCTGATATTGGTGCTGTCGTAAGAGGCGACTAAAGTACGTGTGGTAGAGTCACGTCGCCAGCAATGGCAACACGCTTGGGCAGACTCGACCGGATCATTACCACCCCCGGCATTTAAAACCAGAGTTAAGTAGTGGCTTTATGCCACTGCGTTTAGGTCAGGTAATGCCTCCGGGGGGCGGCGTTGGGCTCCGGCGCCCAACCCGCCCTAAAGGCTGACAACGCACCTGTAGCTCCTCTGGTGTTGCATGGGGTCGTGGGCGGCGGTAGTCACTTACCATCAAGTGACCCGAACGCTCGTTTGCCTTGTCCTTTTCCATAAAAAAAAATCTATTCGCAACTGCGTCACACGAAATATAGTATGTATCCATACTTTATCATCGATAAATCGAAAAAGGGGGGTTAGGTATGGGTTTGAAATATTTTACCCTATATGCTGGTCGCGTAAAAGCAGCGTAGACGCTTCCACTCTTTATATATTATTCAGTATTAAAAAGGAATATAATAACAAAAATATATATAAATATAGTAAAATTATATTATGTCTTCCATTTTAGTTTCTGTCATCTTCTAGACAAGGTAAGAAGCGGTCTCCAACTTATCAAATATCTCACGAGATATACGTCCCGCAGGACTATTCAGTCGCGCGGTACATTTGTAAGCATTACATCTGTAGTCTTACACCTGAGCAGATTAGCTGCTAACATATGTGAAATATAGAAAGATGTATGTAATATTACAAACTATTATTTTATAAGTAATTTTATTTCATTTTATTATAAGATGATAATAACTATGCTTTTATTTCTTAATTGAAATTACGCTGTATTACACATACAGCAGTGTGGGTGGAGGGAGTGTCTGAAGTTAAGATACTACACGTCCATTTACTGCTCAGGTTTCGAGATATAGCGTGTTGAGTAGCGTATTTATGAAAATATTTCCAAAATCGAACCCACAACTTTTTGCTTAGACACAATCCTTTCTATTAATTTTATAGTATAGGACGGAGTGTATTAAGATGAGGTTATTTCTGCCTACCCTGTTATGTGTGTTATATGTATAAAGCTATATTAATTAAATGTTGTGTGTATTTGTGCTTCAGGACGATAACCGTTTGGCATATGAAAAATATCTGACTGTATAAAAAAATGTTCTCGTATGTTTCTCTCATCGCATTTGCTTTTCATTTCATGATAGAGAATCTAATTAATTTTCTTTTTTCGTTCCAATTCAAAATATTCGGTGGCTTTTTTTTAGTAGTAGTAGGCAGAGGGATTCTAGTGTTACGACACTACGTTTCCTATTTTCCACCGAATTTTGACGGCATTGCGTATTGAGTGGCGGAATTCAACGCCGTGCTTTTTCCTTGACACCAGTGAAAAATGAAAATATTAAATATTCCATTTCTTCGAGTGGTAATAGAACCCACAACCTTGTGCCCCCGCGCCGCAACTGGCCTCATTCAGTGGTATATTATTAATGTAATATGATAAAAGCCCTTATCTGTGCTTAAATACAATACAATACAATACAATACCAGATAAATGTTCAACCAAACATATTATTTCAACTAAGCAGGTTTATAACATGGATTAAATCAAATATTTTTTTTAAAAACTAAAATACTTATGCATATTATTAAATAATTGAGTATATATTATCTATGTATTCCTCGATATTTATATTATAAAGCTGAAGTGTTATTTGGAAAAACTACTGGTTCGAATTAAAATATTTTTTCATAGAATTTATCGCGAAAGACATATTACATCATGTTAATAGTTTCGATGCAACTTAGTTATTTCCATTTCGCCGCGGGGGCGAAGACATAGGCTAAAACGAGTCTAATACGTATGAATATACCATATTTACATAGTATTCACACAACTAAGCGATCGATATTCAATCGTAAGTCAAAGAGCCTCAAAGTGGCCAATTCACGTACGTTTTCGTCTCTTTTGAAATTTTTGCTCTCACACGTGCCCTTATGGTTTGCTTAAACGCCATGAAATGAACGGAAAGAAATTGCCTTTTCATGCAACTCCTGAAGAAAAATGAAACCTTTTGTAAACCAAAAAAGGTGATAAGTTATTTGGTGTTTCATACCTGAAGAGATTATTCGCTGAGCTTTAAGTGTAAAGCTTTTCAGGTGACAAATAGCATACTTTGAGCCTGTAAGTGCTTTAAGCTTTACTTCATTTTGAATAAAATAAAAAGTGTTTCTGTAAATAAAGTGTCGGTGAGTGAGTAGTCGTGAAACAGTAGAAACTCATTCTATAAGTTAACTTGAGTAAACAGATTTTAATTCAATTTTCATTTCATGCGGTGTCGTACATTTTGTAAACAAGCCTTTACGCGTCTTCTGAATCAATAAAAGCATGTAAGTAGAATAAGCCTTTGATGTATTTTGATGTTTTTACGCCATTGTATTATAAGCCTCTTTTTAAGCTACTCTCGACCTCTTTTAAATTTGGTCACTTAGTTTATTAAATTTAAACAATAAATCAACCAACAAGTAATATAATAAAAGGCTATACGGGATAGTAAAATTTGTATCAGATAACCCACATTTCATTCAACCGTAAAACATAAAGGAACTCTCCAAAAAAGTGCCATTGTGTCATAATAAATGGTACCTGTTCCATACTTATGTACGTACATACGTACATACATGAAAAAGGTACCTCTGGAACAAACGAAATATTACAAAACTCAACATTCCAGTCCGCATACTTTTAATTTTAGAAACGGGAGCAAACATAGTACCTAGACAAAGGCAACTCGGTATTACTGCGGGGTGTGGTGTGAGTCATAGGAAGTCGTGTAAGCGATTCGGAAAATATTTTTTTTATATTCGTAAACGTCTTCAAACTCAATTTAAAAAATGTTTAACATTTTAAAAATATTATTCCACACTTAGCAAGGAAAAATACTTATTTAGAAAACATATAAAAATTTGAACGTAGCGTGACTCGAACCCGGGCGGAGGCGGGGGTTTCTAAATAAATATTTTCCATTTGAAGAATTTCAATTTGTATTTAAAGTTAGGACAGAATAACGTTTTGGCTTATTTATAAACTGAACAATATTAATTAAAGTTAATTTTAATTATTTTGTATGTTAGTGAATTCATGGAGCGTAATATTGAGGTTTTGTCTATTAAAATCAAAACTTAAATATTATTTTTAGGAAGGAGCTGCGGCATACTTGTGAATTAATTAGCGCAAACCAGTCAGTATTGTCAGTTCTAAAGAAATTGTACTAAAATAATATACATATGGAGCAAAATGTTTTGAATTTAAATTTAAAATGTTTAAGTATTCTTTAATTTAACAATCCTTTGCACCACGCACCGCTGTCGCGTATCGCTTAATCTTATAACTTAAGCCACGTCCAAGCCTTATTATTTCGCAGCCTCATTCTGATGATGTCAGGTCGCATCCGGCATTGTGTCACGAGGTTTCAATCCACATTTTTTTGTTGCATAAAGGACTGTTTGGTTGAAGAGACTTTTAGAAATTGTTCTTGCGCGAGTAGTGATTTTTGATGTTTCGCTTTTGCCTCGTATGGTTTCCGGCAAATTGTCTAAAAATTGTTGACTTTAAGTGAAAATTGCTTTTTTTGTTTTTTTTTATGGATTTAATTTAGTTCTTGTGCTTAGAATCCAGTGATATATCGTTTTGTTAAACCATAGCTTCCTACTTATGTAGATGAGTCGTAAATGCCTCGAAATTAAATAATAATCCATCGAAGAAAAGCTAATTTTGAATGCTCTTCTAAAAAAGTAGGATTAGAAGTTACTTAGCCTTTTTCTTAATTATTTATATTTAACTAGAGGGCGCGCGCGGCTTCGCCCGCTTATTAGGAGTGAATTCTAAAAAAACCACGTTCAATAAAATATTTTTAACAGTCTGAATTTAAATTTTTATAAAAATCGGTGGCAATTTAAAGATTTTTCCATATAAACTTTTAACCCCTTATTTGAACCCTTAGGGGGTGAATTCTTAAAAACCATGAAACACGTATTCAATGAAACATTTTTAAGAGTCTGAATTTCAAATCTTATTAAAATCGGTACAGATTAAAAAAAAAATCCATACAAACTTTCAACCCCTATTTCATCCCTTTATAGTTAAAATTTTTCAAATTCCCTTCTTAGTGGATGTCCAGAATATGAAAATAAACATCTGCCCAAATTTCATGTTTCTACCATCAGCGGTTACGGCTCTGCGTGCGTCTTACCTCAGTCAGTCAGCACAAGTCCTTTTATATATATAGATAACTAGAGGGCGTGCGCGGCTTCGCCCGCTTATTAGGAGTGAATTCCAAAAAAACCACGAAACATGTGTTCAATAAAATATTTTTAACAGCCTGAATTAAATTTTTTATAAAAATCGGTGGCAATTTAAAGATTTTTCCATATAAACTTTCAACCCCTTATTTGAACCTTTAGGGGGTGAATTCTTAAAAACCATGAAACACGTGTTCAATGAAATATTTTTAAGAGTCTGAATTTCAAATTTTATAAAAATCGGTACAGATTAAAAAAAAATTCCATACAAACTTTCAACCCCTATTTCATTCCTTTTGGGTTAAAATTTTTCAAATTCCCTTCTTAGTGGATGTCCAGAATATGAAAATAAATATCTGGCCAAATTTCACGTTTCTACCATCAGCGGTTACGGCTCTGCGTGCGTCTTACCTCAGTCAGTCAGCACAAGTCCTTTTATATATATAGATTTCTATATTAGCAGGGTAGGCAGAGGGAACCTAGTGTTAAGACACTCCAATTCCCATTTTCCTCGAAATTCTGGAAGCATTGCGTTTTGAATGGCGGAACTCACGCCGTGCTTTTGCCTCGGCACCAGAACGAACAAATGAAAGTATTAAATATTGTATCTCTGAGTGGAAATCGAACCCACAACCTAGCGCGTTTACAGTCACACGCTTGTGTCGCTGCACTAACACTGGCCTTAAATATAATTAATCTAATTACAGAAACAAAGCATCTATTTATATTGTAACAAACATTTATCGTATGAAGCTTCTGTAAGATAGCTTCATTAATTATTACTTTCAAGATTACCCTATCCTTGTAAAGACATACGAGTACATATTATTTACATATGAAATATGAACTTTTATAACCATTTGCGGCAGTTGTGGAGTGAAACATCATCTGATAGTAAACTCGACGGTTGTGTATTCAATTCTCACTCGAGAGAATAAAATATTTTTCTTCGCTTTGGTAACAAGATAAAACTAGGCATTAAGTTCGCTCGCCTTTTAGCATAAATAATTGTCATGACAGTAAGTCGGTGTGTGGCAAACGGAGTGTCTTAACACTAGGTCTTTTACTCTTATAAACCAGAAAAAGCATCAAGCTTATATCTATTTAAGGTGTATTTCAACTCATTTGAATGAAAACCCTTGATGAATCAAAAACTTGTTTTAAATTAAACTTTATTTTCTTTTAAATAGTACCCTTTGTTTTGCTCAGTTAACTTAGTAAAACGTAGCGCAAAAGTATTTTCGTATTTTAAATGTATTTTTAGTAATCAAACCTCTTTGGCTGTACTGAATGTAACTGGCTGGTTTTAATACCATTAATGTGATATTCTGAATATTCAATAAAAAAAGAACTAGTTCCCGCCATTTTACAATTATTTTTCAAGCGAGCAAAATGAATGTATGTGATGAAGAAATTCGATACATTTTATAGTTTTATTACACAAAAGGTAAAAATGCGACGAACGTCGCGAATAAAACGTGTGCGGTTTACGGACCTAATGCGGTATCAATAAGAGTAGCACAAACGTGGTTCAAGCGTTTCAAGTCTGTAAATTTCAGTATGAAAGATGAGGTTCGCTCTGGACGCCCAGTCACAGATAAAATCAGTGCCATCTTTGAGAAAGTGGGGCAAGATCGACATATTAGTTGCTACGACATTGCTGAAGAACTGGATGTTGATCACAAAACAGTGTTACGTCATTTACTAAAGTCTGGGTACAAGAAAAATCTTTACATTTGGGTATCACATGATCTCACTGAGAGAAACCTAATGCAACGTGTTTCCATTTACGATTCTTTGCTGAAACGTAACAATTCTGAAATTATAAAAAATGGGTGACTTACGATAAGAATGTGTGAAAAAGATGTCCGCATGATGCATGAACAAGCCCCACAGACCGTGGCAAAGCCCGGCCTGATTCGGAACAAAGTGATGTTAAGTGTGTATGGTGGGATTGGAAAGAAATCTGAAATGTGAGCTTTTGCCACCGGATAAAACTGTTGATTCTGACCTCTACAGTCAGCAGTTGGTGAGGTTAAAAAAGCTATTGAGTAGAACCGGGCGGAGCTGGTGAATACCGCACTAATCTATAACTACGCAGCAAAAATTGAGAGAGCTTAGCTGGGACCTGTTGATGCACCATGACCTTGCTCCATCAGATTTCGACCTGTTTCGGTCATTGTAGAACTCTTTAAGAAGCATAAACCTAACCTCAAAAGAACAATGTGAAGACTACCCGTCAGATTTTTTTAATCAAAAATCTCAAAATTTCTACAGGAATGGGATCATGGCACTACCCATAAAATGGCAACAAGTCATCGATCAAAACGACACATACATATTATAAATAAATCAAAAAATATACCAAAAAAAATTTTTTTCCTTAGTATGAACAATACGGAAATACTTTTGCCCCGACCTTATTCATCAGTGTAAGCAGAGAGCATTTAATTTTATTACTCATCGTTCCTCAGGTTCCGATCAATTTTTGAAATATTAGATACATACCGAGTTACGGAACTCAACGCCGCTTTTAGACCCCTTGAATGGGATGCGAACCCACAACGCGTTCGTATTATCATTCAATATTCCACTGAGCAACAATAGCCTTGTAGATAGATATACAAGTATTATTATTTAGACATCAGCGATCACTCGATCAACCGATTTCAATCCTGAATCCTCAAACAAAGTCAAATTAGTATTCGTTTGGAGCGAACAGGATTATGTAAATGCTACCAAAGTTTCCACTTAAATAATATATGAAATTATGCAAAACACAGACCTCGGTCGGCGGCGGTGGCGGCGGCGGTGGCGGTGGCGAGTGAAAAGTTTCATGACTTCTTGGACATTTCAGGAAGTTGGTGATGCGAATACGTGACATTTTGTTAATTTTGTTGTAAAATCTAAGTGGCTATCGGTACAAGTTTTTATTGGGCACGTCCTGTAAAGTGTAAGGCCGGGTTGTGATAAAACTTTTACGTTTTATATGTTATCTTTACTTTTTTATATCATTTCTAAGGGAATTTATAAGAGTAAGGCTTTGAGTTTTTGTTTTATAATAATATATAATATCGAATGTGCTTGCAAGTGGGAAAAAAAATAATATTTGGAAATGGCAAAAGAGAGTTAATAACGTTGAGTAGATGTTTACTGTAGCGTAAAGAAGAGGATTTATAGGTAATTATTGCAAACGTAACGGTCGTGGGTTCGATTCCTACTAGGGATATGTAAATAAATTTAAATAACTATTTACATTTCTTTCTGTTTCAAAACAAATTGAGGTGTTGAGTTTCGTCAACACGCAATATCACTAGAAAATTGAACGGAAATTTAGGAATGGAGTAGTTTGGTTCCTTCTATCCATGTCCATAATACTGGATACTATTTAATTTCAGAATGTATCTGCATCGTACCGTACTTTTTGGGAGAACTCACACTATCACGTCACGGTCCGTTCTCGGTCCAATCTCATATTCTTGTATGAGAAATATTCTAATATACGTGATAGGGCCGGAACTTGACCGGAACGTTAGTATGAACGCCGTCATTGTTTCTCGTAACAGAACATTTTAACAAACTGAGATCGGACCGAGAACGTACCGGCACTATAATGTAAATTCTTCCTTACTTATTTTGATTTGACCATAGAGGCGAAATCTCAGATAATTTATGTATAAAAGACCACAGTACAATATTTGAAGACACTGCCACCAAGTAACGTTAGCCATACATTACAACAGTACTTTTATATTCCCAAATCTTTTAGCTTTGCGTAACTGTCATCTGTAATTAAACAGTGTTACTGTGAATGATTGCATAAAATAAAACTTATGTGTACCATCTCTCTCTCGCTTACCACAAAATGTTGTAAGAGAAAAAGACAACGCATCCACTTAAATATGATAATCGGAAAATTCGGTACGAATGTTTGGAACCGAGTGTCGACTCGATTTCGTAATGTTGAATAAATGATGAGGCGCGCCATTGTTGTATATATAGATAGATATATGTATCAGCGTTTATTACTTGAAGGAAGTAAATTATTTTGGTAGGTCAGGAGTCGTGGCGCAGGGCACAAGCCTGTGACTGCAAACGGGGCTAGCTAAATCTAAAGCTCCCTTTAGACTCCCTCTGTCTAACCTGCTACTATGAGCTGTAAGGGAAACCGCGTGAAGCTTAAACAAAAATAATATTACTGAGGACACGTGTGACTGTCAATGCGACGATTGTAGGTTCGATTTCCACTCCTGCAAATGAAATGCATGAATAATAATAATCCAAATGCACAACACACAATGTCCTAAAATTTGGACGTAGAGTTAAAAACGGAGAGTATTAACACTAGGTTCCGCCTGTCTACCCTGCTATATTCGGGACACAACGTAAACAACGTGATTTGGTAATTTGCCCTGAACTGGTAAATAATCGGCTCTACGTTAAACTGTTTTGTGTGAATATATAATGATGTGTATATTACTTAATTATTTATTTATTGACACGGTTGTGGCGTAGCGTCCGTTGTTGTAGATTTAATAAGACGTTGAGTTTTATATAATTAAAATAATTACATTTTAAAGATTCCGTACGTCAAAAGAAAAATCCCTTTATTATCTGTCCCATGAGACCATTGTGATGCAGTGGTGTACTTGTTAGTAATGAGTTTATATCTTACTCTGGCAATAAATTTATTAAATTATTATCAATTTTCTGCTCTTTTAAAGGTACGAAGAGAATTAGGTTCTAACCTCAAAATGTGTTGAGGGGTGTATAAATAAATAAAAAAAAATCAATAGAAAATAAAAGACGTGTTAAGCCAAAAAAACTATATAAAACTTATTATTTATTATTCATAATTAATAATTCACTTTAAATGATCAACAGAGAGTGGGCTGTGACCTACGAGTGGGCTCCACACGGCGCGTCGACGAGTGCGGCGTTTGCGGGGGTGACGGGTCGTCGTGCTCCCGGCCGAGGTACCACTGGCTGTCTACGCCTGGGTCGCTGTGCTCCGCTACCTGTGGTGGGGGTGAGTACTTGGTGGTGATAAGCACAAGAAGTTTAGTGCTAAGACACTCCGTTCCTAGCTTTCGATTCATTTTTTGACTTTCATGGTGAAAGTTAACGCCGTACGTAAATTGCGTCACGGCTTCCTCGATTATAATGCATTTAAAATCTTGTACGCATACTTTATTTTTTATTTAAATTATTTTTTTATTCCAGCTAAGTGAAAAACAAAAGTACCATGTTAATGTTAATACTTTTATATTGATTGGTAGTATAAGGTGAATGTATTCGAATTTAATTATTTTTAAAGTTTTTTCCATATACGATCATGTACATACCGGATAGGGGAGAACCTGGGAACCTAATTTTAAGAGATGACGTTCTCATTAAGACACTTCCAATTCTCACTTTTCTTCACATTACGTAGGCATTTAGTATTAAGTGGCAGATCAGAGGAAATGAAAACATTAAATATTTCATTTCATCGAATTGGGATTGAACCCACATCCTGCCGCGCTTACAGTCGCATGCTTGTACACCTGCGCCCCGACTGGCTTCTGAACGTATACATATATTTGAACATGTCCTATTACCATTTTAACAAACCTTTTGGATTATAAGTAGTTATGTAGACTACGAGAGCGTCGTATAACAGAACAAAAACATATTCCATGCTGTACGTTTCACTGTAAAGGTCGCACTCAACTTTATTTCATACAAAAACGTGATATTTTTTAAGTGCAGAACAGCGAAACTACGAACATGTGCAATGTATGTATGTTACATACAACAATATACTGTCATGTTGCAGTCACGTTGTCTATTTAAAAATAGCTTCCTTTTTTGTAAAAACACTGTTTTTTTTATTACTAAAGTATACTTTTTTAGAGCTTCATATAATATCCTGCATACAGAGAGTTAGATAGGCAAAGGGAACTTACTATTAAAACAATTCGTTACCCATGCGCCGCTTTTTCGAGATATTGAATGGTGGAACTCAACGCCGGGCTTATCTTGTTGTAAGGGAGAGTAGATGAATAATTCACCCTTCAAAATGGAAACGGAGTTTCTTAACGCTAGGTACCGCCTTTCCGCCGCCGCGCCGCCACCAAAACGGTTCTGCCTGCCTTGCTATATGCCATAGTATTCTTTTTCTTTGCAATTTTCTTAGCTTCCATAGTCATGAACGTCTCCAAATATCCCTGCTAGGGGATATCTATGTATCTTTATGTAACCTTCTTCCCTGCCTTGGGTATCCCGCCAAATATACAGCGTGAAGCAAAAAAAATATATCTTATTTCTATAAAAAAAATATATCTTATATATCTATCCAAACCCAAAGGTAAGTAAACAAAACCTTTTCAAAACCAGCTACCCATCAATAAACTATTCGTTACAAATAAACTGCACGTACAAATTAGGTCGGTTGACTGAACACCTAATAGATGTCTTATCAGATAGTCTATTGTAACTCAGATTATCTCCGCCGGTATAGAGTAAACGGTAATCTGAAACGTTCAGACCAATTACGCAATGAGACGTGATGGAAATGCTGAAATGATAGGTCCTGATCTATATATTTAGATGTATTTTTGGTTATTGCTGAGAGAGTCGTAGGGTAGTTGTAGTACGCGCGATGGTTGTTAGTTCAATATCCCATTTGGGAAATGTTTATATCTATTTTAGTTTTCGTGGAGAATGGAACTGTCTTAATGGAGGACGGAGTGGCTTAGCCGGAGTGTCTTAGCACTAAATTCTCGGGTTCCCTCTGCCTATCCTGTTATGTGTGGGATACAACGCGAAGCTAAGAAAAATTCAACGTTAAATATTTTTTCATCTCAGTATATAACAGTAATGTGTCCTAATTAAGCTGACTGATACAGAGATCTCTCAGACAAATATGATAAAAAAAGTACAAAAGATTATTTTTATCCAAACCATGAAAGCTCTGCACACCCATCAATATCCGGTTCCACCGACCACTGCTTAACCTAACCACTCACAACAACAATGAAACCACTCTATCATACAAATGATATATTAATAATAAATTAATCACCATCTCTTCACATAATACCTGTGAATTTCCAGCACGAGTTGTATTGTTCTCTTGATCGAATTTATCCCGAGGCTAACAATATACATTAAATGTTTTGTCATAAATATTTAATTATAATTTATAGTTGGTTTCGTACCAGTTTCTGGATTGTAAGGCAACGGAAAGTAGGTACAATTTATAAAATTAGACAAACTTTTTTTTTCAGCTTCACGCTGTATCCCGCACACTGCAGGGTAGGCAGAGGGAACCTAGTGTTAAGACACTCCGTTCCCCAGTTTCTGCCAAATTCTGGAGGCATTGCGTGGCAGAACTCAAAGCCGCGCTTGTCCTCGACACCAGAGCGAAGAAATGGAAATATATTTGACAAACTTGTTTATTTTTTACATCGTGCCAGATTTCATAGAGAACTGAGAGCCGACGGGAAGCCGTCGAGCCTGCAATGAATGTTTATCTTTAGAATGCGTTGGTTTAGACGTTTTTATTGTATGCTAGAAGGGATCATAGACCTGATTATATTTAATGTTCATTTTAGCTTTAATTTTTGATACGATCTCGAGATAAATGGTGTTGCTAGACGGATAATAAAGTGATCCTATAAAAAAAATCATTTTTGCTTTTTGAGGTAAGGAACCTTAAAAATAAAGCTCACGCTTATATCTTAATTCAAAATTGAAAATTGCTTTTTTAAAATAAAATAAGCTTCACGCTGAATCCCGCGTATGGCAGGCTAGGCAGTCGGAACCTAAATTTAAAACACTCCATTCCCCACTTTTCGTCCAACTTTCAATTTCAATTAAACTATGCGGGCGAAGCAACAGGTATATGCTAGTTCTATATAAACAAACAAATAAGAATAAATATTTCCGTTTCTGCAAAAACCACTTTAAAAGCCTTAGCCCTCAATTTCAGAATTCACGTTAAGAACGAACTCACTTCAATCAAGATCACAATAAACAGTGTAATTAACAAGAGTAGTGAGCGGCTGTATTTGTTAATTAAAACAATATTTCACTTTTAATTGCCGACAAGTAGCGCCGTTGTTACGTCGCGCCGAACGCCGATACGATATTTTGGGACAAAAATTGTGTGTTTTAAGTTAATTTAAATTTTGTTCGGAGTTTGAATCTAATCTTTTTTCTACCTAAGTAGATTGAATATACATTCCTTTTTTTATATTATGTATGCTGAGTGGTGAAATTCAAAGCCGCGCTTTTCCTTGTTACCAGAGCGAGGAAAGGAAAATATTAAATATTTAATTTCCTCGAGTAATAATCGAACCAACAACCTGTCGCATTTTCGGTCGCAAGCTGGTGCCCTGCGCTAGGACTGGCAATACTTGTGAGAATACGTACAGTTCTACAAGTCGACAATTGTAGTGATTATAATAAAAACGAAAGTCCCTTATAGAAATATTTCAGCAAAAAGCGGTTAACTAAAAAGTATTACAGAAAAAAACAAATAGAAGATGTTAAAAAAATACTAATTTGCTATAACAAATCTATATTTGTTAGCCATCTAAGCACAAAAAAAAAATCATATTTTCCTTCTTTATAATGATTTGTATAATCTAAATAAATAATGAATACAACACAGCTAAAAAAACCCAATACATTCAATAAAACATATAAAAACCTTATCAATCAAAGAGAAATCCACAAGAAACGGAAAGCATATTTCCCATTAAGAAACAAATAACTCATTCCAATCTCCATCAGTTATACTACATAATGTACCTACTATAGGCTATAGCCGTTAATTGTAGTCGTAGTAATTTATACCGGATCCACCATTAGTCGGCCCTCTGATAAATCAGAGCTCTTTTGTCTCCAAAAAGCAACAGTTCTTAGTATTAAGGTTTAGACCTACGACCAATATTTACTTATTTTTTTTGTATTATTATTAGTTTTTATGGCAGGATCCATAATCTGCTCCTCCATAGAAGATACTCTATTTCTTAGTTTACCCCCAAATTTTGTGATATAGCATATGAGTGACAGTAATGTAAATATACTCATTCCCTGGGGCTAAGAGCGAACCTAAAATTGTTTGTAGTTAGACGCTGTCTTACCGCAACACAACTGGCTTAAACTTGTGTAATTATACTTATTTTTTAATGAACTAACTTTGACTAATATGTCCATAATTACTATTCAAGCCCTCAATGGTTGATTTAAGTATATTATATTAATTTATTTTCACATGAAGTCTTGTTTCCAATGCGAGGGAATAAAAAATATTTTTTTTCTTTTGATTGAAAATGAAATTTACAATTACAATTAGACCATGAGCCGCTGCGCCCCGACTGACCACAGAAATTCCTAATTTAAATTCCGAATTTTATAAAACAACGATTAGAATCGGAATAAATAAAAAAAATCGTACTAAGACATATTTGTCGCAAGTACACCTTAAACATTAAATTCGCGATTCTAATTAAGAAAGCCGTGAAAGATGAAGACGGCGATAGGAATTAGTAGCCGGCGCCGCGTCGCGTACTGATAGTTGATCAAGAGGTCACATTATTGTAAGGAATTGGGGGAAAATGTCAAATTGTATGGATCAGTTAGTTATTCCTTTTTTTTGGTTTAAATAAATATTTAGTTTTACTTGGCATGTGTTTATTATTTTTTTAATAAGTATTTATTGTGGGGTGCATATATGATTTTTGTGCGGGTTTTTATTTTAACCATTTTTTTGGTTTAAATAAATAGGGTCTTGTGTTATCACAACAATATTTATATTTGCTAAGTTGATAAAAATTCTGCAAATTTGTCATTGTGTTCTCCTTCTCCCACTAATTTTACTTAGTAGTATTTTACAGTAAGAAAGATGTTCGATATCCAATTGCATTTTACAGTCTAAAATAATAATTTACTTATCTAAAAACAGAACAACAAATACTATACTTCATTAATATATAACGAATACTTCAAGATTTATATGAATAGCACAAACTTTATTATGTTGATCTAGATCAAGTGAGGAGAAGCCGCGAGCAAGACAGTAGTTAGTTACGAAGATTTCCTTTAATAGTAAATCTTGACACATAAAACCATAAATTTCTCAGCTACATCAAGATAATAGCTAGAAACGTTACAAAAAAATGCTATAGATCAAAAATGACCAAGCAAAAGTTGTAACCCTACATTAAATACTACGTACAAACCACACATGTCCTAATTATGACGAATGTACAAAGTATTCGCAGCAAAATACGTTATACTAACAAAAAAATATGAGATATCAGCAATGATTAGGGCAAAATCAACCCAGAGGCAGTCCCTTATCCGACCCATTTATCATTGTCCAGCCACAATTAACAATTGAAATGTCTGAAAATGGAAGGGCTACCTGAGTGTTTGAGGCTTTATTTTATATTGTTGTTGGTCTGTTTGTTTTGTATACTTTGGGAGTAAATGTTTGAGAAATTCGTGATTATAATGAAGTGATTAGAAGATTTTGAGGCCAGTCGTGGTGCAGGGGCACAAAGTGTGACTGTAAACCGACGAGTTGTGAATTCGATCCCCACTCGAGGAAATAAAATATTTATTTAAAATTTATATTTCCATTTCTTCGCTATGGTGTCGAGGCTTAGTTGGGTTCCGCCACTCAATAAGCAATGCCTCCAGAATTCGGCGGAAAGTGGGGGACGGTGTGTCTTAACACTAGGCCCTCTGCCTACCCTGCAATGTGTGGGATACAGCATGAAGTTGAAATAAAAAAAATAAAATAAAAATAAATATCTTATTTTTTTCAGTTGCCAAGAACCGAAGTTATTATTATTTTTTTCTATTTTAAGCTTTTTCCCGGATGTAGTTGGTTAGATAGAAGGAACTCAGGATAAAAATACTCATTTCTCCATTTGCATGCTCCGTTGAGTGACGGAACTCGATGCAATATTGTGACTTACGAAAGCAGGAAAATGAAAATCATTCAATCTCCCGAGTGGAACTCGAACCATCTTGCCTACAACCAGACGATATACCATTGCGTTACAACGATTTATTTATTAATATATAATTAATATATTAATATATAATTTTGAATATTTTTTTATTTTACAATAATTTTGAATATTTTTTTATTTTAAATTTGTAGTTGTAATACATTAATTAGTTCACAATAATAATATTTTTATTCTTATTATTTATTTATGCTTCCGTTTACTTGAATTGAGCTAAATATAACTTAAGAGAGTAATATTTACATTCTGAGTAGCGCACATCGGAATGCATTTTTTTTATGTATAATTTTTTTGGATAACGCTGTATTCTGTACATAGCAGAGTACACAAAAGGAAAAACTAGAGACCTAGAGTTCTGGAGGCATTGCTTGTTGAGTGGCAGTACTCAGCGTCGTGTTTTACTCTGTTAACAAGCCGAAAATATAAAATATTTTATTTCCTCGAGTGAGACGCGAACCCACAACTTATCAAGCTTATAGTAGCGCGTTTGTGCCCCTTCGCCACGACCGGGCCCAATATAGATAGATTAAAATTAAAGATTAAGATTGTATGGGGGGAACACTTAGAAAAAAATTTTGAAATACCGAAGACAACTAAAATAAATTAGGATTTCCTATGTTACTTCTCAAAGTACATTCACACAAAGCTGTGGGCGATGACTAGTGCTAACTAAAATCTCGTTGGCCTAAAGACAACATGGCGAAGAGAGGGCTATTTGCGGTTTGTCTGCGGTCCCATAATACGCGTGTTTCGACTCGATCTCTTAGTACCAAAGTAGCTTTTGAATTCTCTGTTACAATGGAACAATATGTTTATTGTATTATGGTAAAATATTTTGATGAATGAATTAATTTGATCGTCGTGGCACAGTGGCCTAACATTTGATTGGAAACGACGATTATGGGTTCAATTCACACTTAGGAAATTAATATTTTAGTTTCTCTGCTCTGGCACAAGACACACACAGTACGGCGTTGAATTCTGCAACTCAAAATGTAAAAATTCATAAATTAGGCCCAAAAAGAGAAACTGAGCTTCTAAACATTATGTTACCCGTGTCACAATGCAATATGAAGGATACAGCGTAAATCAAAAACATATTATTTTAGATAATTATTTATGATAAATTTCAATGATTGTAGAACACATTTTTACACATTTACATTTGTTTAGTTGCGAAATAACTTCACAAATATAGTATTTATTAAGTCTATGTGTATATATTTGACCCCTTATGAGAATGACAGCTTAAACAACATATCGAGACTATTACTTTTGGTAAATATTTTTAGATATTTTTTGTTTAACGTCAGTAGCTTATGTACATATAGATAGGCAGAGGGAATTAGTGTTGAGGCACTCCGATCTTTACTTACCACCCTTTCGGGACATTGCAAGTTGTAGTTAGTGGGGTATCTTGAACCTTTTCATCTACTGAAGAAATGAAAATAAATATAATCATTACCCAAGTGAAAATCGAACTGACTACCACCGCGTTCACCGTAAGACATTTTCTGACTGTAAACGACCTTAAGCTCATATGTACCTCTACAGTGTACCTCCACAATAAAATTAGCTTCACGCTGTACCCCGCATCCAGCAGGATAGGCTCCCTTTGCCTGCCTAACACGTGTTAAGGCATTCCGTTTCCCACTTACCGCCGATTTTTTCGAGGCATAGTGTGTTGAGTGGTGTCAAAGCGAAGAAATGAAAATATTAATCTCTATATATAATAAGACAGTAAAAATATTTTGTCTGTACATTTAGTAATTTTGACTGAAATGGATAGAGGGACACTTAAAAAGACTAATAGAAAGCATAAAGATTTTTTTTGAATTTCTTGTCTGTCTGTCTGTCTGTCTGTCGACATTTTGTTGTCCGCATTTTTTTTCTGAAACTACTGAACCGATTTACTTGAAAATTTCACCAATTGCTTTGTTTTAACTCAATTTAGGTTCTAAAGTTTGGTTCATCAAAATCGGTTCATTAAAAAAAAAGTTATCGTCATTTGAATGAACTCAAGGCATTAGCTTGCCAGCGAATGTTATATAGAAATCGCGCTGGTATGACCCTGGCTAAAGAATGACATTCGAAACGTCTTGATTATATGACTGTTGATAAAAATATATATTTTTGAAGCACTATTATACAATATTTTATACAATAAAGTAAACAATGCCAGTCGTGGCGCAGCGGCAAGAAGTGTGACTGTAAAACCAACTGGTTGTGGGTTCGATCCCCACTCGAAGAGATGAAATATTAACTTAAATTTATATTTCCATTTCTTCGTTCTGGTGGCGAGGTTAAGCGCGGCGTTGAGTTCTGCCACTCAACAAGCAATGCCTCCAGAATTCGGCAGAAAGTGGGGAACGGAGTGTCTTAACAGTAGGTTCCCTCTGCCTACCCTGCTATGTGCGGGATACAGCGTGAAGCTGATTTATTTATTTTAAGTAAACAAAATTGAATTGTTAGTAGAGATTACCTTCATAAATTGTAACAGTAAAGTTTAAATCGTAATTAATTCAACACAGAGATAAAGAACGATTTGATCTTCAAAGAAATATCAAGTAAATACATAGATTTTTTGGTTCGTTCGTTCGTTTGAAATAAATCTATATAAAAATGCCTAAAAACATCCTTTCTACGTGTACTCTGTAATAACTACATATTTACCAATTATTCATTTATCTAATAATATGCAAACAGGAGTGATTATGCAAACATTACAGTTATTTTACAAAGAATATTATGAATCCTTAACCAAATTAATAATTTTACATTTAAGACTGTTTCTGAAGCAGTACAATTATTAAAGACATCAGCACATTTAACAGAGCTTTAAAAAACATAACATAGGTAGAAAGAACGTAATGTTACAAATATATATAATAAATAATTAGCTTTATGTATATTATATGAATATCAAATATCGACATTGGTCATATTTTTTAGTTCGAAACAATCAAAAATTCTTACAGAAGTTACGATAATGTCGTAAAAAAATCATAATAGAATATTACAGATTAAAGTAACAAAAAATCATATTAGAAGTCATTATAGTTGTCTTTATATTATATATGTTGTTATATGTTGTCTTTATATTTGTTTGTCATTCTATTATAGGGTGTGAGGCCAGTCGTGGCGCAGCGGCACGAGGTGTGACTGCAAAACCGACTGGTTGTGGGTTCGATCCCCACTCGAGGAGATGAAATATTTACTTAAATTTATATTTCCATTTCTTCGCTCTGATGTCGAGGTTAAGCGCGGCGTTGAGTTCTGCCACTCAACACGCAATGCCTCCAGAATTCGGCAGAAAGTGGGGAACGAAGTGTCTTAACACTAGGTTCCCTCTGCCTACCCTGCTGTGTGCGGGATACAGCGTGAAGCTGATTTATTTATTTATTTTATTTTATTATAGTTGTCAATCAATTCTGCTTAAATCAATAATCATGTATTTTAAGCGGGCGAAGCCGTGGGCGGGCCGCTAGTAAAGAATAATTCATATCCGAGTGAGGACCGAACCTACAACCATCGCGGTACAATATACACTGTATACAGTGTACGCAGTATTTTACGTCAAACCAATTTAAATATATATGTGTAACTACCTCTATACGGTAAGTAAAAGTAGCTAAAAAGTTTTACAAGAAAAATGCATTTCAAAATGGAATTTTTACTGGCTCGCCGACCGCAGAGTTTGCGGTACGTTTTTTTGATTTCAGCTCCACGACCTTTACGATACTTTTTTACTGTTAGCTTTTTAGTCCTGAACTAAATGTTACATAGTACGTTCGGTGTATTTAAAGTATTTTAAAGAGTACGGTCGAGAGTCAACTGGCTTAGTTTTTACTTTAAATAAAAATATAGGTATATATTTTTTTGTTTCTCACTTTATGCGGCATATTGCAGTATAGGCAGAGAATCTAGTGATGAGTGGCGAAACTCAACGCCGCGTGTTCCGTTACCCGAGCGGAGAAATGAAAATATGAAATATTTCATTCTTCGTGTGAAAATTGAATCCACAACCGTTGCCTTTCACAGTCACAAGCCTCAGTCACACACCACGACGGCCTCAATATATTGCCAATGCCAATATAAGTAGATTGCATTTAGTTCTTCGTTTTTTAATGAAATATTTACAGTTCACTTAATAAAAGAATCATGTTACATTATAATCTGGCACATCAATGCCATGCTTTGCCTTGGTTATAGTTAATTATTTAATATTATTATTTATTATTTATATTATTAATTATTTAATAATCATTTAATATTACAAAACGCCTTAAATATAAACCTATAAAAGTAAAAAGTAATAGTTTAAAGTATTTCATTACCAATATACAGTTGATGCGTGAACAATAAAAAAAGTACTATACAATCCATCCGTAAAAAAACAGTACAAGATAAAATCAGAGGGTAAAATGAGGTGATCTTTATTTACGTATTTATGTATTCAAAAGAAGTTGCGCCCCTACTTCGTTAATTGCTCATTACCATGAATTCAATGTCGTGTATTACTGGAATCGTCATCGACGAAAACTATGGAAAAAATATGTTTTTTGTATATGTGTTTACCAAACAAATTGCAGTTGGCCGTCGTGGCGCAGTAGTATAAGTGTGTGACTGTTATTTCGACGACTGTGGCTTCGATTCCTGCTCGGGAGAATATATAATTTCCTCTTTCTCTTCGTTTGTTAACAGAGCTCGGCAAGTGATGAACGGAGTGTCTTAGAAATAGGTTCTCTCTGCCTACTCTACTATATATATATACTTTTGGGATACAGCATGAGAGATCTATAGTAAAAAAAAAACAAAAAAAGAACTCAAAACACAATTCTTCTAGAAAAACCAACTACATCCGTGTACTAATTTTGATTTCTTCCTAATGGCTATTTAAATACTGCGGATTTTACACAATTCTTTTCATTATCAGAACGGCGCCGTTCCGCGAGTGGCTTTCTTCCGAGTTTTAAACAGTCCGTGCTTTTATTGTGAGGACTGGCCTAATTTGTTTAGGTTTTTTTAAATTAAATTTTTGTATGCATTTTACGTAGTTTTTGTTAGTATATTTTTTTTCAGGCGCGTACCCCGCTTCTCGTTGAAAAAGCAGAAGGAACCTAATGTTAAGACTACGTTTCCAACTTTCCGTCGAATTTTTGAAGCATTTCGGAACTAAACGCCATGCTTCACCTTGTTATGCTGGAAGCGAACCCAAGACCGTCGCGTTTAAAGTCGCATGCTTGTGCCTTTAGGCCACGACTGAATTTTTATACTATTTTTTAAATTCATTATGAAATAACTCTTCAGAAATGTACAATATAAATAACTTTAGATTTACCCTTATTTTGTTTTCTAGGCTACAAAATGTCACTAGCTGTGTGTAGAGACCGTCTCACCGGACTCGACGCGCCGGAGGAGCTCTGCGACGGCTCCAACAAACCAGCTTCTGCTGTGGTGCGGTGTAACACGCATCCGTGTCCGTTTAAGTAAGTAATTTGAATATTTGAAGAAGTAAAAGGCGAGACTCAGCATACCAATAAGATTATTGGGGACGCCATAGTTGTCTGTTCGATTCCCACTCGGGGGATGAGTTAGTTTCATTTCCCCGCTCTGGTAACTAGACGCGGCGCTGCGTCAACATGTAATATCGCGATAATTTTGTGGAAAGTAGAAACTGGGATATATTATTAGTGTTGCTTCTACTTATCCTGTTGTATGCGGATGGAGTCACTGGGTAAAGCAAAAATCATAGAAAAAATTAAAGAAATGAACATATTTTTTTTCTGCCTAGACTTTATATAGAGCACATAAGATAATGTGAATGATACCGGCATCTAATTAAACCGATTGGAATGATAAAATATATTTACAACGCTCATATTATTATTCCTAAGGAAATGTTGATTTTACTTATTTTACAAGAAAATTTCTTTCCAAATACTATTGTAACACAAGTTACAACAGCCTACAAAAGTTAAACCTCAAAAAAATAAAAAAAAACTAAAAATGTAAACAAAATAAAAATAAATACATTTCGCAATCCTTCTGTGCATTTTAAAAAATATTTTTTTCGCTTCATATATAACAATTTTGTACAGTTTTAGAACATCGAAGATTTAAGTTGAAAAATAGTATTGTATATTTTAGACAGGCGCGCTTTATTCGCCTATCCGTTTATTTGTCTGTAGAACGAGGTTAACGATGTGTCACAGTGTCAGACATTTAAAAAATTCAAATCTTTTTTGCCGCTAAAAATTTTCTGTTTAAAGCAAAAAAATATATAATTTATGTTTTTGACGGTTCATATATAGATATCTTGAAAATTGAAACAAATTAAATTATTAATTATTAATAAGTGTATGTATGTTTATTTCAATTTTAATATTAATATTAGTAGTACATTTTTGACAGATTACCGTATTTATTTTCGTTTTTGATAATTATGTTGGTACCCCTTTACTATATTATAGACAACTTGTTTGTTCGTGAGAAATGTTATTTTATGTATTTACTTTAAACAGTAAAATATTAGTAGTAAGTAGTTACAGTAGTAAATTTTTATTTGCATTTAACTAATTATAAATAATCTCAAAATAGTGAATTTTTTAAACATTTAATATGTTAAAAAATAACATTCAGCATTATGAGAAAATAAACAAAAGAAAGCTATTTTTTTAAATGATTGCAACTAGTTGTGGGTTTGATTCCCACGCGGGACACAACGTGGAGCTAAAATGTATATATTAATAGCAAAAACTTCGTTTGCTTAGATAAACTGGCGAAACCTACTAAAGTAAGAGGTTTAACTGAAAGGCTTTCCTACGTAAATACTTGGAGAAGATACTTTAAAACAACTTTATACTTGTTCACTGTTTATTGAACCTATAAAATATATTGTAACTAGTGTAGCTTACAGAGCTGTAGGTAATGTTATATAAGTTTTATATAGTAAGTAGTCTCCGCACGCGACTTACAGAATTGAAGACGTTAAGTGGAATATATACGTTTTTTGTTGTTTTCGTAAAAATCGAGGAATTCTCCTTTAATATAGGAACACTCACTAACCTTAGCTTCACGCTGATACAGCCACACACAACAGGGAAGAATAATATATATTTCTTAATTTAAAAATAAATCGTAGTTTTAATTTTATCAAACTTCATTAATTCGAAAATAACTCTTGTTTAGTTATTTTTATAATATTCACATCGCACGACTGAAACTCTTAGATTGTTTGGTTAGTAGGTAGGTAAAGGGAACCCAGACAAGACATCGCGATACACAAATTCCGAGACAAAGCATGTTGAATGCTGGTATTTGTGCCTTTGTCCTGTTTCCAGAGCGAGAAAATAAAAGTAATGCATTCCCCCAATGGGAATCGAACCCACAACTGTTTACAGTCAACAGCCTCTACCTTTGTAATATTATAAAACATGGTAACATTTATATAATAAATCATTTGTTTCTTTTCTTCTTTCTCTAGGTGGTATGTAGGCGAATGGTCAACATGCAGCGTCACGTGCGGCGGCGGAGTGCGCACGCGACGAGTGCTGTGCGCGCGGTCTGCTAATATAACACGCACTGATACTTACGATCCAGGTAGGTTTTAGATTTATACATGTATGTATGTCCTTATGTTTTTATTACTCAGGAATCAGAATCGTTGCGTTGTTAGCTTGTCACCTTTTACAGAGATATTGTCAGCTCGACAAAGAAAGAAAGATTTTTTTAAACAATTTTTGAAGAGCGTTAAGTAGGTGTAGGCAACGATTTGTAAAAACTATCCTTCCTAAAAAATGAAAAGAACATATTATATAATAACATATAATGTACTATGGAATATAAGGGTTAATAGGCAAATCTAATGCGAAGTTGGGACATAGATTCAAATTGCACAATGAATTTCCTTTAATGTAAATTTTAAACACTCCTTAGAAAATGTTTAAAAATTTGAACGTAGCCAAATTTGAACACGCAACGGGATGTTGTCCAAGATCTCTCTCTAAACCACTAAGCCATATGTTTGTATCATGCTCGATAATAATTCTTATCAGCTTAATTTTGATTTTATTCTTAAGTGTGGAATAACACAAAAAAACATGTTAAAATAAAATTTTTCAACAAATTTTTAATATGCTATTTATTTGCAGAAACAAGCTCAGAGCCCGGCTGTATATCACCAGCTCCGAGATCAACGCAGGCGTGTAATGAACATAACTGTCCGACTTGGATTGCAGGGCCTTGGTCTGGGGTAAGTTTAGTATAGATTATATGAATATAGAAATTTCTTTTATAGAAAGTAAAATAAATTATATTTTATTTAGTAGATAGCCAGGAACTAGCGACGCATCACTAAGTTCTCTACTTTCTGCAAATTTTGTATGGCTGAAAAGTGTTGATCGGTTAAATGCCGTCATTAACCAATCAACGCCTCTGAAATTTTATTTCTCTGTTCTTGATCTTATCGATTCAAATCAAATAGAAAAAAACAAATGAATTGTAAGCGTTTGGGACACCATATTTTATTTCTTGTTTGGACATTATTGCTTCGCACTGTATTCCGTATTTAGCAGGTTAGGCAGAGGGAACCTAGTACTAAGACACTTAGTTCCTCACGCAACGCCTAATTTTTTGGACATTAAGTGTTGAGTGGAGGAATCCGTACCGCGATAATTCAATCCCCTGAGTGGTAATCGAAACTACAACCGTCGCGCTTAAAATCATACGTTGTACTGCTGTGCTACAACTTTACGTGTTCTTATATTTTTTATCTTACCACGTCAAATCAGCTTCACGCTGTATCCTGTACACAGCAGGATACGCAGAGGGAACCAAGTGTTCATTTAAAGACACTCCGTTCCCCATTGGCCTCTAGAATTCGGCGTTTTCGCCGAATTCTGAAGGACAATCACACTTTGTACCCCTGCGCAACGACTGATCTCTAATATTATTTATCATGTTTAATATTATGGAATTCTTACTGTCCGATCATTAAAAAAAATAAACCAAACCATACATAAAAAATCAAAACCAAACTATATTTTCGGCTGCAACGAAATGTGTGAATCACAACGTCAATCCTGTCACAGTGACGCACTGACGAATGTTCCAGATTGACACTTTAGCAATCGCATATGGCGGAAGTTTATGTTACTGAACGAATTTGTAGTTTTTCATCCTCTTATTGGTTTTAAGGGGAGTAAAGCTAAAAAATCATACTTTTACTACGGTGGTGCAGTGGCGCCGCTTGTTACTGTACACGCGACAGGTTGTGGAGTCGATTCCTACTCGGAGGAATGAATTATTTTGATTTCTTCGCTCTGGTAACTATGGTGCTAAATTTTGCCACCGAACGCGCAATGCCTCTAGAATTAAGCGGAACGGAAGCGTCTTACCAGAAACGGGTTTCTGGTAACGGTGGTACTAGGGTGGGTAAAATGGTCTTAACACTAGGTTCCCAGAGTCCCTCTGCCTACCTTGCTATGTGTGGGATACAGTGTGAAGTTAAAAAAAACTGTAAAAATATTTTAAATTCGTTTCATATTATAAGAATCTAGGTACAAATATTTTTTTCTTTTCTTTATGCATCGCCACTTCAACTATCCGACATAAAACACTTTGATTTTTTAATAAATTTCCGATGCTTGACTCTAAAACGGAAGCTCCTCGTAAAAATTCTATTTTTCACATTATTTTCGAACGTGTTGTTACAACGTTAGTGAATTTTAAATTGAAAATTCATATCCAGCGTTAAAAATTGTTCAGTATTTGTCTTCTTATACAGGGCGTTTGCTTGAAATGCAAATTTAAAATTCAAATTTTTTAATTTAATTTATATTACTTTCATAGAAAAATGGGCGATATCGTTGCATTGTAAAAGTGTATATTATAAGTGATTGTTGTTGATTCGATACCTATCAAGGAGAAAGTTTTTTTCTCTGCTCTAATTACATAAAGAATAATGTTGATCCTCTACTTACAAATGATTACATAATTCAGTGATAGAATCTTAAATATCACATTTTCTTCAGCCTCTTCAAATATAAGTAATTTGGCTAAAAACATATCTAAAATGGCGGGTATCGAACGCCTTGCCCTTTAGAGCAGCAGTTGCTTTTAAGAGCAACAAGAGCTACTAATTAGGATTATATATAATATATATTTTGTGTTATTACTATTAAGAACCTAATAAGTTCTTTGATTTTCACGATTATTACACATTTTGAATAAAACTCTTTTAACCGGATTAATCGCGTATATTTTGTATGTTTATACATTTTTGGAAACCCGACGTTTCGAACACTTTGCAGTAGTCCGTGGTCACGGGTAGACTGAGGTGGCATTCGTCTGTCAGTTGACATAATTATTATATCAAACTACCGCCAACGATTTCTTAATTGCCTCGCGTACTGCCCTGGATTCCTGCAGAATGAGCTGATGGTATCTTGCCCTCTGGTATGGTGGGTTTGAGACTTCAATGATTTTATGATCTACCACCCACTTTCTACCACCTGGGACCCACTCATAAAATCATTGAAGTCTCAAACCCACCATACCAGAGGGCAAGATACCATCAGCTCATTCTGCAGGAATCCAGGGCAGTACGCGAGGCAATTAAGAAATCGTTGGCGGTAGTTTGATATAATAATTATGTCAACTGACAGACGAATGCCACCTCAGTCTACCCGTGACCACGGACTACTGCAAAGTGTTCGAAACGTCAGGTTTCCAAAAATGTATAAACATACAAAATATACGCGATTAATCCGGTTAAAATAGTTTTATTCAAAATATTAAGAACCTACTACCCCTGATGTATCAGTCATAGTAACTAACCACTTAACTTACAAATAAGCTATTTATATTTTAACTTATTTTTCCTAAAAATTAAAGCTAAAATAGCGTTCATTTTAACGGTGCACAATACTTGTCAGTGTCGTAGCAACATCGTAGCACATTTTACGTAGAGGGTTATATTGAAATTTTATCTTTTCTACTTAGCAATGCTTATAGTACGACGAGGAAGTATTGGCTTTATGTCGATAGTAAACGACAATGTAACCGGTCGATGGGAGATTTTGAAACTTTTATTTGAATAAAACATTAGGTTATAAGGAACAATATACAATATAATGTAGAGGTAATATATGTCATAATATTTTCAATATAAGATATGATTTTTATGGTTATTGTATGCAACGGTTTCTGCTTTTTTTCTAAGGTTAATATATTAGTACTTTGCGTTATTTATTTTACGTTCTTGAGTAACAACATTCTATAATAAAGTGTCTTTTTTGAAGACAACATATAGTAAGTTTCCGTATTAAGTTTTTTATATATTATATATCTGGGTCTGGGTCTGCAAGAATATTAAAAAAACTATACATATTTTATAAATTTGAATCCAAAACCACCATGCCTCTAACCAAAAAACCGCAGCGATATTCTCAATTTCATTTGTACAAATGATATTTGCGAGTCGTAGTCAAATGCACATTGTGGCCCGATGTTTTTATTGCGGCCATAAATTTTTACGCGATGATGTACGCTGAACTGTACAGGAACTAATCTACAGTGAACGCCGACGAAGGTTTAGCTGGTGTTGTGTTAATGTTATATGAAATGATAAATATAAAAAAATAAAATCTGTAGATTTTTTCCTGCTTTTAGCAGGGTGGACAGAGGGTTAAGACACTCTGTTCCCTACTAATTAATTTTCTATATATTATATGTTGAGTGGCAGAACTCGACGTTGCCGTTTCTTGTTGCTAGAGCAAGGACATGAAAATAATTAATTTTCTCCTGTGGAAAACGAACCCACAACCGTCGTGTTTATAGTGAGCCGTTGTGCTACAACGGCAAAAGTAAATAAATATGTTATTTAATTTGAATCTGCAATTTTCGCCCATACGCTCCAGTCCAAAGTTTAACTATAAATATGTATTTTTAAATTGAACTTTTTAAAATGTAATATAATACTCACAAAAAACAAAACCCAAAATTGAACCGACCATTCAGAACAGTCAGAAGTTATTCAACTGCTTCACAATATCTATAATAATCTTTACTGTAAAACGAATAGATCACCTTAATTAAGTACCTATATATTTCACCAGCACCAGGCCGGCCGGAGGCTGCTGGCTCTCTTAATAATGACTCAGTATAAACAGACAAATAGACTGATACATTGGGTGAATGTATAAAGGATGATGTTATAAACGCATACACTAAATATACCATTTACACATTTTTATTAATATTATTAATTAATATCATATAAAGCTAAAGACTTTGGTTAAACTCAACCAAACCACAAAACCAGTAAAGTTTAAATAAAAAAAAAACTTTTAGTGTTAGAGAATCTATTTATCTAGGAAGATTATATCACATGAGGCCGTCGTGGCGCAGTGGCACAAACATGTGACTGTACGCACGACGGTTGTAGGTTTGATTCTCTCTCGGAGGCATGAATGATTATTTATTAACATTTTCATTTCTTCGCACTGACAACAAGGCAAACGCGTGACTTTGAGCTTCGCCACTCAACACGTAATATCTCGAAACATTCGGCAGAAAGTGACAGGAAAAGTTTCCTCGAACAGGAAATAATAATAATATTAATAATTTCATTTTCTCGGATGCGAATCGAACCCACGACCTGTAGCGCCACATACTTGTGCACTTCTTCCATCACTGATCTCAATTGTCGTTAATATAATGGTTACTAGTCTAATAAAACGGAATACTATCCTTGTCTTTGAGAACCAAAAGACTTTTCTTATTCTCAAGAGATTATGTTCATCGTATTATGTTGTTTTACAAACTTCTTGTATCTTCTTCAAACTAAAAACAGTACAAACGTATTTTAAAACAATCACAACAGCCGCTAAGCCTTGCATTGTTGGTCACTTTGAATGGAGATAACGATATTACTCAGTTATATTGAAATTTTATATAAAACGCTCTTAAAAGTACGAAACAAGAAAATAGTCTCCGCTGAAATTATTATGTACAAACTAATAAAAGTTAATAATTGAGGCCAGTCGTGGAGCAGGGGCAAAGAGTGTGACTGTAAAATCGAATGGTTGTGGGTTCGATTCCTACTCGATTAAGTGAAATATTTATTAACAAAATTTTTAAATAAATATAAAAATATATTTATTTCTTCGCTCTGGTATCAAGGCAATGCGCGGTGTTGAGTTCCGCCACACAACACGCACTGCCGAAAGAACTCGGCGGCAAGTGGGCAACGAAGTGTCTTAGCACTAGACTTCCATTTGTCTACCCTGCTCTGTGCGGGATACAGCGTGAAGCTGATTATATCTAAGGTCATAATGTCCCCATTATAGTAGGACCGTGTCTGAGTTATTTTAGTAGCATTACGTTGGACGGAACCTTTGTCCGCCAACTAAATCAACAAAGGGATGGAAAACATTTTAAATATAAATATTTGGTACAGTAGAAATAGAACATACATTCCTTTGTGAACAGTTAGTTCGTTTACGTATCTATGACGACAATATTTATTTAATAAATACAGTTTTGTTAGTATAATAAAATGTTTATAAAAAAATTGGTGAAGTGCGAGTCGATTTCGCCCGCCCATGGATCTGTACCAATCTAGATTCGTACTTACACATTTCAAAGTTATTAATTTTAATAAGTTTATCTTTTTAGGTGTTAATAAGTTCATTTGTATTAGTTTCAAGAGAAATTAAGAGTCAATTTCGTGACAGAATGTGCTCAAAATAAAGGAAGTTTAAAACTAAACTTCCAACGCCAATATTTTAAACTGGTTAACCCATATTTGATCAGTTTTTATATTTTACGTATAAAAGTTTTATAAAGGCGTATTCCATTGAAAATACTAATTCCATAAACCAGTTATGAATTTTATGCCTTTGTGTCTTTATATAGGATAACACAATATAGTTTCCAATCGATGTACGCTCGAATCTTTTAAAATATCCAGCGAATTTTAATGCGGTTTTCACTATTAAATATAGTTATTTATAGTAAAGGTAGAAACACATGTATACTATACATGTATAGTATACATGTATAGGTATATTACTATATTTATGTAGACCAAAACGGCGAATTTAATGTGATGACATTATAGGACATTATTTTGAACTTAATGATATTTATTTATCATATTTTTAATAAAATAAAAATATTTGATCAACGTTTCATTTTATTAATGTATAAAAGTTTTTTACAAAAAAAAATAAAACAATAACATATCACCTACTTACTAAGCAATATAATAAGGTGTTGTACTATTTACTTACAACTGGAAAAGTTTGCTATATTGTCGGTACCTAACTTGGGCTATACTGCTTTAAACGACTATGTAGCTTTGTATCTTAAAAGACCAGTTTGAGTATTAACTTCTATACATATAATCTAAGTTTTTTATTCAACTTTAGGTTGTCTCTCGCAGAGGGAACCTAGTATTAAGACACGTCGTTACCCACTTTACGCTGAATTCTGGAGGCATTGCGTATTGAAAGGCGGAACTCAACGCCGCATTCTGCCTTGGTACCAGAACGAGGAAATGAAAGTACTAAAGATTTCATTTCCTCAATTTACGATTTGAATTGATATATTATAAGCCTTCCTCGTATATTACATTACGTTAATCATTTCGATGTAACCCTTTCTAACTGCGGAAGTTCAAAAATTCTGAACATATATTATTTAAATTTGTTTATTAACTTTTAAACTTATTTTTAATATATTATATTTACCCTATAGAGATATTAACAACATAAATAAACAGAAGAAACATATAAGATTTTCAACGTAGCTTGATGAGAATGGCTTAGTGGTTCTGACCACAGCACAGTACTTGGACGGTTTCTAAGAGGCGTGGCTTCAAATACCGCTACGTTTTTTTATATGTTTTCTAAAAAAAGTATTAATATATGCTTATTTTGCTCTATACAAAATATACAACATGATGTATCTATTTATACATCAAAACCAAGCTTGTACCAAGCCATAAAGCAATCTCACGTTCTTAGACAATTTACATGTTCGAGCTGAAACATTTCAAAGTACAATATAAACTTCGACGTTGTCCGAAACAGTTACGGAGATATAACGATTTACCTTGTAATCTCTGTTGAACAAACTTACATACATATATGTTGTTGTTGGCGGTGATTTAAATTAATATGTTGTATTAGTGTTACTTTATATAACTAAAAAGACTAGAACTTCAGTAGTGAAAATGCTTTAATATTATTATTGAGAGTATGTTTACTTATTTTAAAGTGATGAAATGAAATAAGGCCGGTCATGGCGCAGGGGTACAAGGTGTGACTGATAAACGCGTCTGGTTGTGGGTTCAACCCCTACTCGAAAAAATCAAATATTTCTATTTTTTCGCTTTGGTGTCAAAGCAAAGCGCGGCGTTGAATTTCGCTACTCAACAAGCAATGCCTCCAGAATTCGGCGGATACAGCGTGAAGCTCATTTTATTGTAAAGTGACTATAATCGCTACAACTTATAGGTTTTATTCCCACTCGAGGAAATAAAATATTTAATATTTTCATTTTGTTGCTTTGGTAACGAGGCAATGCGCCGAGTTTAGTTCCGCCACTGCGAGATACAGAGTGAAGCTAAAAAAATATTAAATTACATTTTCCATTCTACATATTCAAGCCGAAACATTTCAAAGTTTATGTAAAATTTGTTGCATATTTTCTTTGAATCAAAAACTATTGTGTTGCTAGTTGCGACGTATATACGCTTAGATCTTGCCTAGGCTTAATACTTGCAAAAAAGCTTGATCCAAATCCGTCAAATAGTTCAGAAGACGTATTTTTACAAACATTTAAAATTTATAGCCTCGTTTTCTATTACTATTTTTTCATTAGATAGGTACTGTTACTATTTTTCATTTTTAAATATTTAATGCACAGATATAAATAAAACAAATTAAAATTACAACACCACATTAAAATCTAACCAAAATATATGAATTGAATGCGAAACTAAATTAAAATGTATAAAATATAAAGGAGGAAACTAAGAAATGGAATAATCACAAACTCGCTATAAAACTCAATTTCGACGCTTAAAGCAGTTCTGGGACGCGGAGCAACCCACGCCTTCAAACTTCTGGCTAATTCCTTGAGATCTACAAACTTTTACTACATTCAGTTATTGTATTGAGTGTAAACGTTTATGTTGTACTAACTAACTATGTGTGTTGGTATTAATTCCAGTTATTAAAATTAGTAATTTTACTTATCACATCCATTGTCCTTAAGCGAAAGTAGTGGGTTTGATTCTCACTTGGCGCAAGCACAAGACAAACCTTGGTTTTGATTTAGCCACTCAATACCCAACGCCGAAAATTGGGCGGTACGTGGGAACCAAAGTGACTTAGTCCTAGATTGTGATTGCCTATCCTGCTGTTTGCAAGATTCAGCGTGAAACTAAAAAAATATCATCAATCCTTAATTAAAATTATTTGTAGTATCTTCATTTAATATTGCTTCCTTTTTAATTCATATAAAAAAGTAAATATTTCGCACAGTTTATTCTCTCACAGAGTAAAAAATGCAAAACGTAATTACTTACCACGAGATTATTAAACCACAGACAGAGACATCAAAAATTTAAAAGATATGGACGTTAAAAAAACATACATACAAGTATTTAAACATATATGCATACAATACATATTTGAATCATCAAAAGAAATAAACATTAATATAATGTAATTCCTACTAAATTATTCCAAAGGTACTTAACTTGCCTTTTTAGAAAATAAAAGAAATTATATCATTAATTAAAATTTTCACAATAAAATTATATTAACCAATTTACCCAACACTCAGTTTTGCCAAGAGATACAATTTTGAAGTACCATCCGAACAGTATTAACAAGCTTCCCGAGAAATGTTTATTTCAATGTTTTAACAACTTTTCACTACTTACCGTTCACTTCACGGTTCTGTTTGAACTACTTAAATGTACTCGCGCCTAATTAAAATACTTGCGCCACTTAAAATAGATGGCTGCGTGTTTTATTGAACTATGTTCTGGTAATTAATATTTTTCTTATAGAATTATTGGTATATAGGTTTTTTTTTATTTAATTTTTTTTTGAAGTTTGATAGACTGTGCTTGAGGCCGTCATGGCACACAGGCACATGCGCGCGACTGTAAATATGACAGGTTGTGGGTTTGATTCCCACAGCAAATCCAGCAAAGTAAGGCTTTCCTCAGCAGAACTGATCTTCCGAGTCGGTGGTAGCTTTGTGTTCTTTCGAGGTGCTTGTAAAAGTCTATATGAATAAATAATATTTTGAATTTGAGTTTGGATTGGAATATTTAAGATTTTCATTTCTTTCCTCTGGTAACGAGGTAAAGCGTGGCGTTGAGTTCCGTCACTCAACACGAAATGCCGCTAGAATTTGGCGGAAAGTAGGGGACGGAAGTATCTTAATAAGTATCTTAATAAGTACAGAGAAGTTCCCTCTGCCTGCCACTTCACACATGTTATGTGTATCCCACACTTTACAGTGTGAAGCGTGGGAGCTATATCAAACCTCAAGAATTTTAAAGTCTAAATGATATTTAAATTTATTTCCCATACAAATATTAATTAAAACTTAATAATGTTCATCGATATCAAATACCAAAGAACTTTCGCTACCTTCACATAGGACACAGGCAGGGCAGGGCAATTAGTCTAAACTTAGCAGTAAACTGACAACGAAGTCACCGGCCAAGCTATTAAGTGCTTAGTTCCTCAACTTGTTATAGAATCAACAGAACAGCAAGACGCTGCAAACTGGAGACTCACGATGAATTTAAGTTAGTTCTCTTTAATTACGTACTAACAAATACTGACTGCGAGGTTTTTGGACGTGCCTGATTGGAAGTGATAGTTTTGAATTCATATACATAAGTATATATCGGATGATTATTCATATACAAAGGGAATTGTATTATTTTGGCATTTATTTTTTGTAGTGTCTTACTTTACACAAACTTACTCTTCTGAGTAAGCAGAGGGAACTCAGTAAAACATAGTGTAGTGTTAAGGTACTCTGTTCCCAATTTTGGAGATATTATATGTTAACTGGCAGAACTAAACGCCGCACTTTGTCTTGTTATAAGCAAGTTCATGAAAGTAATAAAAAGTTATCAAGGCAACGAAATAAATATCATTCTATTCTCCAAGCGGGATTCGAATCCAATTCATTTAAAGGCAGACGCTGTACCGCTACTCTATTTCCTTCAAAGAAAATATCAGTCACACTGGAATACTTTGTCACTTCTGATAATTTGAAAATTATATATTCCGTTGAATAGCTTCGAACTCACAACTGCCACAATGATCTCGATAATAATTAAACTTATTTTTAAATTGTATACGCTAAAAGAATTTATAAGTCAACGACATTTAATATATCAAAGAGAAATCCTTGATTTAAATAAAAGTTATACAATTTAAAATTTTACTTTAAAAAAACTTGACATGTGTCTCTATTTCTAAAAAGTAAAAGAACTAAAAACTTTCTTCTTTGTTCAGTAGCTCTGATATTGAAAAGAACTGAAATAAAGTTATTCGAATGTCTGGAACTAATTTGAAATTTTATTAGATTTTTACCATAAAGTTAGACTGTGTTTAAAATTTAGTGTTCATCTTGTTATATCAAAAATAATTTAAAATGATCCATCTTGGTACGGTTAGTGGGTTTGATTGTATTGAGATAGTTGTAAGTTCAAATTCATTGAATCTTATATTCACATGATCCGGTCAACATTTCAAAATTAATTGTTAAATAATAAAAAAATGTTATTGTGTGTACTTCCATATTTTATTTTTAATGGTGTCATTTGAGTAAAATATCGATAATGGCGCCCATAGACTCCATATGTGGTAAAAAAAAATATTTGAAGTCGAACTCCGAATATCTCCAAATAAGTTATATTAAAATAATAAATAACACACAACCTTCGCGTTTACAGTCAGTTTATATTTAGATCATTTGTCCTTTATTTTTTTACATAATATAAATAATTTCTTACAGTGTTCAGTATCATGCGGCGAAGGTGTCCAAGTACGAGGAGTGGAGTGTACACCTGCTGGTGGTGGGTGCGACCCTGGTATCAGGCCTGAGATTTCGCGACCATGTTCCACGGGCATCAGCTGTCCAGCTTATCGGGAGGCCAGTGACCCTGATGTAAGTTTAAGAATTCTTACTTTATATTCATTTTATTATAGCAGGATAGGTAGTTAACAAGGCTTTTTATTTTTGTCTTTGTGTCACTCAATGTTGACTGGTGTAACTTAACGCCGTGTTTTGTCTTGTAATGGTGAGTGAATAATAAGAAAATGACTACATTAAATATTTATTTGTAAAGTAAAAAAAATAAGGCATTATGACTAAGATCTATCATTTAACTGTACGCTTGTACATGATTATGGGTTCGTTTCCCCATTAGGGTGAAGTTTAAGTATAGTAAAATTATTTTCATTATCGTCGTTAGAATATATTGCTGTGTTTGACTCCGCCACGAAAACTACAGTAGAACAACTAAAAATATTCTCAGAGACAAAAGATTCCCATATACAATACATAATATGGAAGATGATTAAAGATAAAAAAAATGGTTTTAATATTTTGTATAAAACGATAACTATACTTGAGGCCCTTCATGGCGCAAGGACACAAATGTGTTACTGTAAACACAATAAGCTGTGGGATCGATTCCCACTCGAGGAAATGAAATATTTCACATTTTCACTTCCTCACTCTGATGACCGAATTAAAGCGCGGCTTCCAAAATCCGGCGGATAGTAGAAAACGGAATGTTCTAACGAAGAATAGTGTATGACACTAGGTTCACTGGTTTCGTTTGTCTACCATTCTGTGTACGGGATACCAAACAAATAAATCAAGAATTTCATATTGTCGATATATACAAAATCTAAATACTGCTTAATTTATTAACAATTATCTGAAAACTAAAAAAAAGACATAAAAATACGTGATATAAAGGCACCAGTGTTAACATTATATTTTCAATTGAAAGTTATACAAAGCAAATTTCCACGCCGTACACTCGATAGCTATCTACTAGGTGCCAATTAGACTTTATTAGCACATTTCAAAATGTTCAATATAAAAATATTTATGAGAACTATTGAAAAAAAAATGTTTATTGTTCGTGACGTGGAATATTTGATAACTATAGTCTAAGGTCATCGTGGCAACGTTTCACTGTAGACACGATGGTTGTGGGTTCGATTCCGAATCAAGAAAATTAATTATTTTCATTTTCCTACTCTGACAAACTACATAGTTGAATTTTGCGACTTAACAGCAACACGCAATGTCTCGAAAATGGGGCGATATGTGGGGAACGAAGATTCTTAACACTACGTTCCCTCTGCCTACCCTGGCACTTCTATAATGTGTTCCTTGCCAAGAACAACAGAATTGGTTTTTATATTTATTATTTTTATCCAACAGGATGATATAGAAGATCTGCTGCCAGGCGTTGTTTACCACACCCAGCCACTCATCCAGCCGTACCCGCCGCCGCAAGCGAAGGCGGAGCAGCTTATAGGTGAACCTGATATACCTGTGGAGGCCACGTAAGTATCACTTAGAATAGGTATTTAAAGCTGCTATACGCTCAATATTACGAAAATTTAAAAGTGATTATTCAATTATAAGTTCTAAATTTTAAATTTTTGTTTATATATAAATATATAAGTGAATGACCCTAAAAAATATTATATTATGCATACTTGGATAAATGGAATATAAAAATATTTTTTCAATTCAAACCAGTTCCTGAGATTAGCGCAACTAAACATACTCTTTAACTTTATAATATTCGTAAAGATTGTTAAAAAAAGCTTATTTTAATCGACTTCAGAGCTGGTGCCAACTTTCCTTGCAACTGACAATACCGATATTTTTTCCTTAACTACCGAGTTGAAAGTGATGTTAACACTTTGTTATGTAAAAAATATATTTTTTTTATTTTGACATCATATGAGATTGTCCAATAAAATTCATATGTATTTTTTTATATCGGTTGTAATTGTTGCAAAAGATTGCACAATAATATTGAGCGTGTATTAGCTGCTTAATAATATAATAAAGCGATGCTATAGCGATTTTAAACGAAGTTATATAATTTTATTAAATAAAAATTATAATTAAAGAAAATAAAGCAAAAAAATTAAATCAAATGAATATATTTCATATTTCTTAATATTTATATATACCTAAAAGTTTCGCTTACGCGTCGCTTTTTCTGTGTATAATGTTATTATGAAAATTTTATTTTATTATTATATATTATATATCTTGTATGTTTATTATTAAAATTAATATAATTTTATTTGATATTTAGATTTTTTAATATATATTTATTGCATTTTGTATGTATATTTTTATTTTAATAGTTTTTATTAAACTTTGTACTATTCAATAAAAGTTATTCATAATCAGTATTAAATTACATAACGTTAAATCTAATAATCATTTCAACATTTTTCCTTTTTACAATATTATACTCCATTCAAAGTGCTATAAAAAGTAAAAAAGCGAGCAGCTTAAAATATTGTATACATTTTGCCGCTCTGGGATTACTCATAGTTCAGAGAATGTTAGAAAATATAATATAAAAGAAATATAACTGTAGTTTGAATAAACAAGAAATAATTTTATTTGCCTTATTATTTTTAAAGAATATTGTGAATTCGATGAATGTCGTTTAAATATACATAATACTTTATATATTTATAAATATGATGGCGGAGATAATTATAATCAACGGTCATGTTTTTAATATATTTTAATCCTTTTCTAATAAAGGGCTAAGGATAAAATGAGAAAACTTATAAATGAAAATACAAACTATTGAAACACTGCAAAGTATGTACAGGCATTTTTTTAGCTTCACGTTGTTTCTTCAACGTGCAGGGTAGGCATAGGGGTCCTGGAAATTCAGAGTTAAGACACCCCGTTCTCATTAAGACTTTTTTGTTCTCCACTTTCCACCTAATTCTTGTTCTTGTATATAAATACAGAAGAATACGAGAATTAGGTGGAAAGTCGATAACAGACATAAGCTCAACCATTTAACAATAAAATGTATGAGATCACTCCTAGGGTATACATTGTCTAAGTACTCACTCAATAAAAGAAGAATTAACAAAACTGAACTATTCAGTAAAAAAATCTGACAAAAAAAAAATACTAGTTGAAAACCTCCTTGGGTTTTGTCTTCTGTTAAATATCAATGGGAAAAATCTTTTTCATATTAAAATCTATTCAGAATATTAAACACAACGTGCTTTTGGATGCCTCTAGCCCTACAGCACCTTCGTGAAGTATTAGAACTAACTCTTTAAACACGTTAAAATTTTTGATTAAAAAATATATCTAGGCGACATATAACAATAAAATTTTACTTTTTAAATAAATATTCGTACGTACATTGAATAAATAATATAAATAATAAACTAGTTAAATTAAAACGACCTTCTTTCGCTCTTGTATGAATGAATTGCTAATTTGTTTTTGTTGTGAACTAAATTGGCTTGTTATCTCTGTAATGAAACACGTACTGAACAAACCCTATTAATGATATTTTATTTTCTTTTACATTTTTTATCTTATGCATTCTTCTTAATTAAAAAAATAGTTTGAAATAAAAATAGAAATTTCATACAAAAAAACTTTAATCAAATGCTAATTTAGCAAAATCAAATTCCTTAGAGTTTTAAAATAAAGTTTAAAAACCAATGTGTTCAACTATAATAATAACAGTAATCCATGGTATTAAGTGTAGTTAATGTTCTCTTGTGAAGTTAATAGTTGTTATACATTTATTATAAATATTTCAAAACAGCAACTGATACATTTCTTATCGATTCTTTCAAAACTACCTTCTTCGCCGGTGATAGCTTCCTGTAGGACTGACACTACTGATATTTAAATGTAACTTGACGATTCAAATGTATTGACCATACAGACAATTATGAATAAAGAATATTATGATTTTGTTTTTGCATGAACATATTTTTTCCTTAAAGTAATAGCGTTGATAATTCTTTTTCTAGAATATTAATTTGAAAATTTTCTTTTCCATAGTTCCAACACATATGTCAGGTGGAGTTTTACATAAAAATAAGAATCCATCAGAAAGTGGGGAACAAAGTGTCTTAACACTAGGTTCCCTCTGCCTACCCTGCTGTGTGCAGGATACAGCGTGAAGCTGATAAAAACAAAAACAATGTGTAAAAATGATGTTGCTGTCAAAATACCTCATAACTTTTTTAACTAACTTGTTTGTAGAAGTTGTCTATTCAAATCCTAATAAAATTAATTCTGCCAGTCTATTAATATCAATGGTAATTGATATTTAATGAGTAATGAATTCTACTCAACTAAAATCCCCTCACCTACATAATACATCAGGATCTATTGATTACGTTTTATATAAAATTAAATTTTCTCGAATAAAATAATAGTAGACTATTTGTACAAGAGGCTTATCGATGCTTACATAGAAAATAGAACGTTCTAAGTACTTTTGATAAATTACTACATTTCAGCTAAATTAAACATAAAGAAAGTTCTTAGAACTTGACTCCAATAGCGTTTAAATAATAAAGCCATGAATTTAAAAAATATCAAATAGAGACCTACGAAACAGGGACAGTTCTTGACTGTACTAGATAATAGTTGTGGATACGATCTTTACTTGGTTTTGCTTAATTTCCCAGCTTTGGAAACGCGGCGTTGAGTTCGGCCCCTCATCATGCAAAATCTCGCTCTCGAATTGGGCTCTAAAGCAGAGAACGGAGTGTCTTAATTTTAGGTTTTCTCTGTCTAACCTGCTACAGCTGCTATGCGGGATACAGTGTGAAGCTGAAAAAAATATCGAGGCCGACGTATCGCAGTGGCATAAACGTGTAAATGTTGTGGATTCGTCTGTCACTCGAGGATATAAATTATATTATTTATTAATATTTTCATTTCTTTGCTCTGGTAACAATTCAAAGCGCGGCGTTAAGTTCCACCACCGAAAAGTTCGTGGAAAATGTAAGCGAAGTATCTTACAAAGTCTAACAATAGAATCCTTCTGCCTCAGGGATACAGCGTAAAGCTGAAAAAATAAAAATCTGAGCGATGAGATGAGATAAACACAGCATTAGATACTATTGTAACAATTAATTTATTATATTCTTACTAAAGTTAAAAAAGATCATTTTTGTAAACATACTTTATTATTGTATTTTTTCGGAATATAGAATTTTTAACTTTGTTAACATTAAAGACGCATGTGTTATTGTAACGGTATAAACAGTTCGATATTTACTTCCATTAATAGATGACCCAAACAAACTTAATTTTATTTGTGAATGTAATTTGAGTAGAACAATAATAATTAATTCTGTAGGCAAATACATAATTGGTTGGTTGTAATAGAAAAGGGCTTCAAAAGTTGATGAAAATTTAAATATGTATTGTATATACTTATGTATAAGTAAAGTTAATAAAAGTAACAAATATCTTTTTTAATTAATTAAATATATTAAACAAATAAAACTTCGAAATTGTTTTTAATGATTTTCGGTATATATAGAAAGTGCTTGAAATTACTTAAAGCTATATTTTTACTATTATATTTTCTTTTTTATTTTTTGTATTTGATGATGATAATGATGTTAATAACGCCTTCTTTTCTCCTTATCAGTGACATAGTATAGTAGTAACTCTTTTTCACATTATTATTTTTAAAACCAGTACCTTTAACTTATCCTAAGTAACAAAATTTTATATCTATTTTACTAAAATATACTTCTTATTATTTTGTTCTCACTACATTTTATTTATATATATTATAACTATACGCATTTTTATATTTAATTTATATAGTATTATATTATACTTATATATTATATTAATAAATATAAATTTTAATTAGTGTTTTAATCCTAAAGAGCTCAGAGTATTTTGTTGTTGTTTTCAGCAATTACAAAATATTCTTTGCGTGTGGCTGGTTGTATGTAAGGTATTGTACCTTGACCAGTATTTAAAGGTTCACTTTTGAATTCAGAACAACATCACATTATAACAAACGTCATACCACTTCATACACGTCCTATGGCTGTTGTTCCCTTCCATTTCGAGCTTAAGATTTTATAAAGCAATGTCTTCAAGCCATTTTGAACCTTATTTTAAATGGTTTAAGGACGAAAGCTTGATCACTAGATCTCTTAGTCCATGTTTCTCTGTTTAAAGATAGCTAGCTATAAAGAGAGCTAATTCATACAAATATGATACATAAATTTAGCAAGATAAAAGTCGATTTCGTATGCGCACTTTAATATTTTCGCAAGAACCCTTCAGTTCATTACCTGTCATAGACCATTACTTTCTCTAAGATTATACGTTTTTCAATTCTATGCACTGCACAATAAAGTTTGTTATTCCTTGCACATATTACACTACTATCTAAAGTTTGTCTACTTTTTTGTTACGCTTCGAAACACTTTTCCAATACTCTTAAGATACTATACATCTGCACTGACACCTACAAAGTTATTTTTTTTTCTTCGATATTATTCGCAAAGTTGCTATTTAGTTAATTCTGTTTAAAATTAAGTTTACAGGTTTATTGGACGACACATACAGACACACTGGTGCACATACTTCTACATATACCAGCCAGATCTATTAGGATTGGTAGTTTCTATATAATTTTCGAATCCCCTCGCACCTAGCATGTGTTATCATGTGTGGAACCCTAGCAATGATAGAATTGAATGAACCACAATATCAGTTCGCAATAGATATATTTCAAATAAAAAAGAAAACAACAAATGCTAAAAAATATGGAACATATAAAACCGTAGTGGAAAATCGCATCCAACGTTCATGCACGTCAAATTTACTTAATATTAAAAAAAATATAAACTAAATTAAACTGTTTCATATTCATAGTTACATCAAAGACGATGAATGGAGTCCATGCAGCGTCACTTGCGGTGAAGGTTGGAGAAAGAAGGAAGTACATTGCAAGATTTTCCTAGAATTTAGTAGGACGATAGCAAAATTACCAGATAGTAAATGTATGGGACCGAAACCTACGGAGGAAACTGAAAGATGTGTAATGGAGCCTTGTTCTATGGCGTACGGGACTTCCTTCGGTGATTCGAGTGCCCCTGCTTATGGGACGGGAGACAGGTATGGTTTATATTTAGTCATTATTATGTACCTATATGATAGCTTAGTCATTTTTTTTATTAATTATTTGAAAAATAAATACATTAGTGGATAAATCTACGACTAGAATTCGAAATTATTAAAACCAATATATAAACTTTTACATTTTTTTATTTATTTATGTACATGTACATCAAATAAAAACAATAATTAATTAAAAAATATGTCAAAACGAAAGCTTAGTCCTAACAATACTCAAAAGATTCTGTAAAACTCCATTATTAATAGATTCGTTTACAACATCATTTACTCTAAATGCTAACAAATTACCTTCGCCTATTATCGATCCTACATCAATTCGTTGATCAGTATCAAGTATAAAATCATGATTTTCTAAAACACTTTCACTTTCAGGCATTACACTAACAATCCTAAGTTCCACTAAAGCTATTAATAGACCAAAAGGCAACATTTCTTGAACATCTTCTAGAAATTTCTCTCTAGGGTAAACCGAATTCGCTTCAATGTTAAATTGTTTTAAGAATAAACTGAACGTGTCATAGTAAGATATTTTGAGTTCTTCATAATATTCAGATCTAAATTCGGAATCTGTGCAGATGTATAAAAAGTAAAGGACGTCCGTCAAAGGATTTGCATAGCGCATCGCCTGGAAGTCCAAAAAACATAGTTCTCTTGTTGGCCCCTGAAAAAATAATACACATTAATAACCAAGATAAAATAAACTTGCACATTTTTTATTTAGGAAACAAATAATGTAATAAATAAATAACATGGGATGCATACAAAACGATAAGAACGAACCATAGTTCGTTTTTCCATTAATAATAAACACTAACAGAAAACATAATTTACACACACATTTACATTTAATTTAAGGGCACTTTCTCCTTCTCTCCTCTCCTCATGAAAAGTGGATCATAATTTGCTTATCAAAATAACTAGCTACACTAACTCCAGAATTCGGCGGATAGTGGGCAACGGAGTGTGTTAATACTAGGTTCTGCTCTACCTACCGTGCTGTGGGCGGGATACAGCGTGCAGCGGATTTTGATTAATTTTTATTTAAAATAACTTATTGGCATAATTAACATTCATCAAAAACTAGAATTCGATTCGATTTAATCATTTTTGTTACGAACTAAGCAGGATTATAAATGTACTAGAGGGCGCGCGCGGCTTCGCCCGCTTATTAGGAGTGAAAAAAACCACGAAACACGTGTTCAATAAAATATTTTTAACAGTCTGAATTTAAATTTTTATAAAAATCAGTGGCAATTTAAAGATTTTTCCATATAAATTTTCAACCCCTTATTTGAACCCTTAGGGGGTGAATTTTTAAAAACCATGAAACACGTGTTCAATGAAATATTTTTAAGAGTCTGAATTTCAAATTTTATAAAAATCGGTACAGATAATTTTTTTTTTTCCATACAAACTTTCAACCCCTATTTCATCCCTTTAGAGTCAAAATTTTTCAAAATCCCTTCTTAGTGGATGTCCAGAATATGAAAATAAACATCTGCCCAAATTTCACGTTTCTACCATCTGCGGTTACGGCTCTGCGTGCGTCTTACCTCAGTCAGTCAGCACAAGTCCTTTTATATATATAGATAATAACCGATAACGACTACTTTATATCAATTATTGTATATATAATACTAATTAAAATAACTAAAGCATAAATACCTACCTCATTTTTAAATAATATATTGTTGATCCAACAGTCACCGTGGCAAAAGACGTTATATTTTTTAGGTACTGTATACATTTTAAGCAAATCTAGGAGGTCATTCTTAACTTCTTCTAGTTGTTTCCTGACTTCTGTATCTAATATGAGATTCACGGACTTTTGAAATGATTCTTGAAAATAATTTCTCAATTTAGTTTTGTTAAGAAAAGTATCTTGGAAAATAAGATCTGCGAATGAATCTCTAATATTTCCAAAATTTTCGTCCGTTTTTTCAAATACAAATGATAAAGCGTGAAATTTTGCTAATTCTGTTATAATTAATTTTACTTGTGGATAGTCTAATTTCTCGTACTTCACTAACTTGGTATCTATTTCAAAACCACTTAACAATAGATCTTCTAAAATAATCACTTCATTATTCTTCAAAGTACTTGAAAATATGCATTTGGGTAGAACAACTCGGTCGGAAACTTTGAAGTTGTCTTGTATTATATTATATTTATCTATAACATGTTCGTATGCATTTACTTCTCTTTTATGTAACTCTCGAAACAGCTCTTGTCTTGTTGTATTGATGAGAGTTTTGACAATAACACTAATATTTTTGACACTATCATTATGACTATCACAATCACTTCCTTTTAGGGAAACTCTAAACACATTTGCTATGTAATTCTCTCCTTTACCACCCAATATATCAACGTGATACGTAAAATCTTTAATTTCGTTCATTTTCGCCACACTTTCTATACAATTGTGCAATTCGACGCAATTAAATTCGTCCGGTTCGCTTATATTTACGTCTAGAGACATTTTGTTAGCGCTCGTATGTGCACCGTGATAGTACCTAATATCACTTTGTATGATTTTTTGTGTGATAATGCCCCGATAAGATAATTATCCTTATCACTTTATGAAGTTGTGTTATAAGTTAAACGCTGTGATGATCAGACAGTTATGATAACAATTTGATATTTTTTCGGTATTTTCAATCTGTATTTATAGTACTTTTTGTTAAATTATTTCTCTAATTTCAAATTTTAAGCGGTTGTTGGTAACTTTTGAAGTAAATAATGTTAATAGTAATTTTCGGCATAAAGTAGTATGTAACCGCATTTAGCCTTTTAACAACATATTATTTATTTGAACAGAAACTAAACTGAAACACAAATTAAGAAAAAAATTGTACAAAATTATATATTGTTTTAATATAACAATCATTCATTTATATATTAATATAATAATATTTTCCAACAGATCTCTAATATTTGGGACGTCAAGTAATATCAGAGTGGCGCCGGGCTCTCCCGGCAAGTCGTATTCTTGGAAGGAAAAAGGTTATACAAGCTGTAGTGCGTCATGCTTAAGCGGAGTTCAGGTAAAATATAAGTATTTAATGACTAGCACATTGAATTGATCATATTGATAGAGAGATGGCGGCTTCTGAGTTCAATCTCAACGCAAAGAAATGTGTTATTTTTATTTCCTCGCACTGATAAGCGCAGAGTTGAGTTTCGCCACTCAACAAGCGTTGTCTTCAATTCAAGTGAGAAGGGAACAATTAAATCTCTCTGTCTACGTAGGGAACATAAAAAATAACAAATCATTTCTTTCTTTTGACTATCAAAATGAAAAACATTTGGCTCAATGTCTCTAAAATTTTTATAAAAATATATGTTTCACTGCTTAAAATTATTATTACAAAGGCCTAAAATATTCTAAAAACTCAATTAATTTTTGCAATTTTCAGTATATGAATATAAATAGGTTAGGCATCATCCTTATGCATATTATGAATAAGTAATTTTCTTATACGTATAAAATTTTCACTTCGGTACAGGAGTCTTCTGGTCGTAGACTAGTAGTTAAACCAACCAAATACCTACCTAGCTAAAATCTTTTTTTTTTCTTTTTTTCTGTGTAAATTACAAAAGCTTAACATCAGACTTCACGTGGTGAAATCGAAGCCTTTTTTATTTAAAAAAAAATATTTGTGATCTCTCCAGGAACTAATAATACAATGTGTAAGAGACGAAGATGGCAAGAACGCGTCCCCCTACATGTGCGATCCGCACACGAAGCCCGAGAACAGAGTGAGGACCTGCAACGACCACCCCTGTCCGCCTCGGTAAGTTGTGTTGCTGGTCGTAAGGTTGATAGGTTACTAATAGTAAAATATCATTTTTATAATTTGCTATGACTAACCTGCAACCTTTTTTATCTCTGACGAAAACATGAGTTTGATGTGTCTATATATCA